>JBBCBC010000036.1:3845790-4052667 GCA_037126765.1 Stenogyne calaminthoides | reverse complement strand
CAATTCACTTTTAAGAATTCTATAGAAATTCAAAAAGTTAAAAAACATAAGTGTAACACTCAAAAAGGGGAAGGCCAAAACATAAGAATTCTAAGGAAACTTATCAATCAGCTAGTTTTTATATATAATATGTTGTAAGGCCAAAAGTATATGTTAACCAACAAGGCTGAGTCTTGATTATTTCTATGCTTCCTGATTCATAGATTTTACTATAACAAATTACGCCTGCTCCCAAGTGTGGAGATAAGACAATTTCAACTGTTATGTTAATATTGAAATGTACTTCATATCTGGTACTCTCTTATATGATTCAGATTAATGTGTTTGGTGCATGACTGTGTATCAAAAAAGGTCTTGATTATTTCTATGGTTCCTGATCCTTAGGTCTGACAATAATTATTTTACTATCTGCAGGTCCCTTAAGCTTGGCGTTGTCCCATGTCCACCTGTTGCATCACTAGGTTCATCCCAGGCTCTTGATTATTCTATGTATACCAGAAGAAAAATCACTATCTACCAAAAATTTTGTGCGGTATTGGAGAACTTACTGGCATTAACTACTCTCCAAACAACAAGTCCTCTAACAAGAAACAAAGTAGATTATGTTGACAAATAAAGCATACTTGTTCGAAAACAAGGGTGCTTTATCAATGTCATCAACATAATTATCATTAGTCTCATCGTATGTCATATGAACAAGAATCAAGAAACTATTCAAAATCATTATTTGGACACTTAAACTGAATAGTTTCCCTAAAAGAAGAACCCTGCTGCTAACTACTCTCAACACAAATAACTGCAGCAAGTCCTCTAGTACGAAAGAAAGTAAATTATAATGCTAAATTGACTTTCACAAAGAAACTCATCCGCTGTTTTGTTATTTTCCCCTTTCCACTATCAATTAACCAAATTTCATCAATTTCAAGTAATTTCAATTTTCAATAGACTAATTTCTTCATGAAAACTCAAAACTTCAAACCCCAGCAAAAATAATCAGAATATAAACTATGACCATCCCAAACAAATAATCACATACACAGTAAACTGCTTAAGCTAGCATCTCTAATTCAAATACATCTCTAATTTGTTCTGGTTTAATTAAAAAAATATGCGGATCAGGGTCTACAGTAAACTGCTTAAGCTAGTATCCTCCACCCTACAGTAGCAATAATGTGTCTGACCAGAAACATAATAATAGAGTAAAAAAAAAACAGTAAAAAAAACCGTTAACAACAAATAAATTGTTTCAAAAAAAAAAAAAACAGCAAATAAAATAATTAAAAAAAAACTCCAGAACACCATATGTCTAAATCCACAGTGTAACAAATAAAAAAGTATATATCGCATGAATCTTGCTCTCTAAACAAACTGATTGAAGCGACAACTACTCTATTGCTGAAAAATCTTGAGCATTCTAGACAAAAATCAGAGGTGCTCCATCAATTATTACGTACCTTATTCAGAAGACGATTTCAGATAGCAATTTGAACATCAGAAAACGCTGTTTCAGGGACGTTGCTAGGTTCACGAGCGCTGATTTTAGGAACTGAGAAACGAAATAGGGGCACGGCGGGAGGAACCATTTATTTGCTGAATAATTCAGCAAATTTCCAAATTCTAACAGAAACTCAAAAATATTCCATTGTTTGCATAATAAGAATATGAAAATGAAGAGCCAAAATTTAACTAGTAGTAAAGTAAAGCAACCATAAAAAATGAGTCTCGCCACTCACTCAGGCAATTTATCAAACACATGGTGCGCCAAAGACTAGTCGCAATGTATAATTAAATGGCGCTAAGGTTTCTTCTCATCTCCGATTACTTCAGCAGATTCCGGGGAGCCAGTGTCATGTGGACTTTCGGCAGCGGCGCTAAGGAATTGGTCCATGTCTCTGATTCTTGTCCACGCTACACTTGCCACCAGAACTGCTCCACAAAATTAAAGGAGATTGATTCATGTATGTTTATACAAATAGAGATTAAGATGAATGCTTTAATTTAGCAAAATAGTAGATAAAAGAGAGCAGTACCAGCTGCAGTTCCGAAGGTCCAGATCCACAGAATCTTCAATCCTGGACTCTTTTCTCTCCACATTTTCTTTTTACCTAATTCTGAATCTCACTTTTCTAATAGCGTTCCGCTACCCCTTTATTCAACCCTGCCAATTTATAAGGAGATCGTATGAAAAAGATCAAAATTGATCCCACCCGAAAATTGAGAGGAAGCCTTGAAGATTTGAGAAAGAGCACGACGAAATTAGGGTTGAAGGGATACTTGGAAAATTTAATTAAAAAGTTATGGGTGGCCAATGAATTTTTTAGCGCATTAGATTTGAATTGGAGATTAATTAAAAAGTTTGAGTGGGAATGAATTAATTAGGATTAGAAATTGGCGTGTTATGAAAAATTTTTAAGGGTGTAATAGAATTAAAATTTTAAAGTGTCACTATACATAAATTAAATATATTTTTGCATTCCTTGGGAATCGAACTCGAGTTTAAAATATCTGAACTTTTTTATAAGGCGTCACAATATGTATCTAAAGAATAGGAGTGTCACTATACTTATATAATGTGACACTTATTTATAAGCGTCACCAAAATAGCGTCACTACAGGGGTTTTTTTTTAGTAGTAAATTTAACACTTTATCATTTTTTCTTAAAACTCGCACACACAGTAAACAGGAACACGAGTCTGGGACGGAAGGAGTATATTTTAAAATCTTGCCCACTAACTTTTGTTGCAAAAGTAGGACAATTGTTTGTCATCCACCCCTACCCTTTTCCTCTTACTTGCCGTCTACTTATTGACCCGGGCCCACATGGCCCATCTTCATCTTTGCCCGCCTTGCCCAATGGCACATATCCTTGGACCCCAAAACCCTTATTCGCATCAGACCCCCTTGGCCTCAATGTAGTTATGCCACTATCAGTACTACTTATACTAAGAAGATTTTTTTTTTTTGTGTTATCTTCATCTGAAAAAAAAAATATATAAATTTAAGCGTGTTTGAGTTGAATTAATTTAAAGATGAGCGACCCCTTGAAGTTGTTAGGAAGCATGTGAGGACAAAGCACACTATAAAAAGATTCTTGATATGTGAGAATACTGGTTTATCTCGCTATGCACAACTGATATCAGAAAATTGTGATGAATAATCATGTGGTTAAATTAGTGGTACCCAAGAGAAAAAGTTCAAAAAAAGACCCAGCATAAGCTGTTTCACGATGCGTACTGGTGGCACGGGTGTACACAAGTCTCGGTTATCAAGAATGTCCTCACGTACGTACGTAACAAGTGTGATGTCGTGAAGGAGCCTCAAAGCTTGGAGCAATATGTAATGTCTTGAGCCTTAAAATACACTACAAGACTTGAGTAATAAGTTGTGGGAGAAACTCACGTAATACTGAGTTCGGAAGCAGCATATAACGCAATTGGGATATATAACCAAATCATATAATTATGTAGTTGAAATGTGTCAAAATCATTGGTAAACACTACCATTATTACATTTTGTCTCATTTCATTTATATTTTCCTCTTTTAACCATTTTATTCTTTGTCTGTATTATAATTCTGCATAAAGAAAACTAAAGATGGATACTGAAGGGAATAGGCCAAGTCATGCAAATTATCAAACCATTTTGTGTAAATAAATTTGTCAAACTCAGAATCGAATTTAAATGAATTCATTTAAACTTAAAAAGTTCACGAGCTTAAAAATAGAATAGGTAAACTCCTGATATTGTCTGCGTATCTCCTTATTTACATTATATTGAACAAGCTCCTCGGAAAGGCAGAAAAACAAATACAGAAAATTGCTTTCAGAAGTTGTTATATTCATAATTATCATCTTCCCCCTTCACTGATCTTTCGAAGCATGGATTCAGAGGCAGGAACGGGTGAAGGGTGTGAAGGGGCGATTGATGAGTTGTAGCTACTTTGATCAGTACTCGAACTTGGAACATCGCTCTTCGTCACAAACGTGCTTATATCATTGAAATTCCATTCAGTCAAGTATCCGGGCTTTGAAGTCACAAAGGGGATGTCAGCATCTCCCAAAAGCATGGCCAATACACGAGACATTGATGGTCGAGCCACGGGCGATGTTTGGCAGCATAGAAGAGCCACTCCTATCACCCTTCCTACCTCTTCCTCTTTGAATTCAGATAACTTCTGGTCCACCAGATCCAGCTCCCTATTATTTTCATGGCAATGCCACGCCTACACAATATATATACCATTTTCATCAGAAACTAATACTGAAAGTATTTTTAAAAGAGAACATTGTAAGGTCAGGTCAGGTCAGTCATACCCATTCAAGTAGATATATCCTATCTTCTGGCTGGCTGGAGTCAGCATTTAGCCTTCCACTGATGATTTCTAAAGCTACTACTCCAAAACCAAATACATCAGCCTTCTCAGTGAGATGACCTCTCATAGCATATTCTGGAGCAAGATACCCACTGCACGAGAAAAATATAAGACAAATACTTATATGCACCAGTTGCACCGTGCAATTCAAGTGCATCTTTTTAATGGCATTATTTGTTATACGAAAAGGTGTTAGTTGGTCAATATTCGTTATTTTTAATGAACATTATTAGTTGTTTTCATTGAACAATGTTAGTTGTGTAACTGGTGTACCCAAGTGTTGCTCTAAATATAATATAATGGAACTATAATCAACGAAAGGAAAGCACTTGAATTTGACAGATCTTACATTGTGCCTGCAACGCGGGTGCTCATATGTGTCTTTTTGTCATCATACAATTTAGCCAACCCAAAATCTGAGATTTTTGGATTGAGTCGAGAGTCGAGCAGGATGTTACTTGCCTTTACATCTCTGTGTACGATGCGTAGCCGGGATTCCTCATGAAGATAAGCTAGACCTCTTGCTACTCCTAAGCATATGTCAAAGAATGTAGGCCAGTCCAGACTAAGACTTTCTTTTCCTGCTACATCCAAGTAATAGTAATTCAAGTTCAGTAAAAATTAAAACGTATTAGGGAGATATTATGCACAATTACACCATCTCTTACCAAATAATGCTAGATCTAGACTCTTGTTTTCAAGATACTCATAAACAAGTAATCGTTTCTCTCCCTCAATGCAGCATCCATACAATTTCACTAGGTTACGATGTTGCACAGCAGATATAATTTCGATCTCCGCCACAAATTGGCTCTTTCCTTGATGCGATGCTACAGACAATTGCTTCACGGCAACTATTCTTCCATCCTCCAGTCTCCCCTTTATATAGAGAAAAGCCAAGTCGAGGTAAGGCTTTGATTTGATATGCAAATATAGCAACAAAATTTACTTTTATAAAAACTAGTAAGATCTTTTCTTTCCAAGTATCTCCCCTATTTATTCAAGATCTCTATGATTAGTACCAAGTTAAAGAGACCAATCATGATGATGCTTCCATCATAACAGAAAGTTACCTTGTAAACAGGTCCAAATCCTCCCTCTCCAAGCTTGTTAACTGTACTAAAATCATCTGTTGCAGCTCTAAGTTCTGCATAGCTAAAAATGTATGGTTTGGCTTCCATCCCCATGAACTCTGAATTAAGACATACATTTTCGATTTTAGAAGATAATCACAGCTATGACGAATTAGGGAATTTGTGAATTGCTTAATGTCTAACTTGAGGTAACAATGTAGGAACTGACATGCATACGAAATGCTTTCTATTTCCTAATAAAAATTATTCACTAGGAAATTTCTGACCAAGAAACAAGAGACTCTGTGCTAAAAAAAAAAAGATATAACATTTTTTTTGGCTTACCTTCATCTTCATAATTTATTTTCAGAACTGGCATAATATTTCGTCAAAACATTTTTTTTGGCTTACCTTCATCTTCATAACATTTTTTTTGGCTTACCTTCATCTTCATAGTTTGAGAATCAAACTCCAATATTTCGTCAAATATCAAACTTCCCCAGCGGATATGTACCTGCAGGGGTGACGCTTATCGCTGAAATAGAAGGTCCATATGTACCTTGAGCAGGCACACAGCAAGTTCCTTTTCCAGCCCAAAAGATATGGATTTCAAGGTGGTTATCAGTCACCCGAGCATTAAAAATTTTCGTCAAAGCTCTAAACGAGCCTCCAGCCTCTTTTTGTATATCAAAATCTTTAAACTCAAGATTACCCTAGAAAAAGCAGATTGATGGTTGAACTGTATGTTCATATAAAAGGACAAAATAAGACCAGCAAAGGAAGAACTATAGAACAAGTTAGAAGTCAGAAAACAAAATACAGTTAGCTTTAGTTAAACCAGAGAAATGTTGGATATTGACAGCATTTTGGTAAGCAATAAGTAGGAAAAATCTTCTCGGGTTGATTATATACCGGGAGTGTCTTCATGATTATCGAATGAAAATAACTATTTTAAACATATTACCTGAATATAAATATCAATATACGCCTTCCAAGACTCTTCCAGACAAGAGGATTTTCAAATTTTGCCTCTACAAACTGGAGGGTTACATTGTAGCCTCCATTCTGAAGGCCTAAGCCTTAGTGATCCAGCAGAAACTCGTGAACTTTGAAACATTTCTGGATCCCTTGTATTTGGAATATATTGTATGAAGCTAGTTTTATATTCTGGATTTTGGCTACCAGAAGGGAGACCAACATTACTAACTGCCCATCTTTGTTCTCTTGTCACATAATATGCTGCTGGACCCAGAGTATCGTTATCGGCCTCGTGCAGAATCCCAGTAGCCGATCTCATTTGTTGACCACCGCATTTAATTGCAAAGCTGGAATCTGCAAATAATGAATACAAAGTCATATCTCTATTCTGACAAAGTCTTGTACGCACCAGGTGCACCGTGCGACTCAAGTGCATTTTTTAACGGTATTAGTTGTTTTCACTTACAGTATTAATTGCTTTAACTAAAAAGTATTAGTTCTGTAAAGCTGCACCTTACAAGTATACAAGAAACTTAATCCTCTATTGTTGATATAGCCAGTAAGAAACTGTAGTATTTTTAATTGGAAATTTTCTAACCAGTACAATTCTCTCTACTGTTCTTTATCAAGACTTAACGTGACAGCAGTCTATGTTTTTGGAGGTTTTAATATGTTTCTAACTATTTGCCCGTTAAAATACGTTCATGCATTCCACTACTGATGAAGCATACTTAAGAAGACCATATCATAACAAGATTATCCACATATGGACTATCTAAATCTGTTTACAGAAAAATTATCACATACACCATGGATCCCCTCGACTGCAAGGAAAGTTCCGCTGAAGGCAATTCAATTCCGATGAAAGAACACTGAAATTGTAAGACGTTCCAGACAGAAAATTCAAGAATTAAGTTAGCCAGAATGTCAATGCTGCAAATTATTCAGAGATTTGCAAGAATGTGCATTTATAGTATTCAAAATAATATCAGTCGCCTAATTAAAAAGACCAGTCTCTATTCTGCAATGATGTTTTTATCAATCTTTGCAAAAGACCCACCTAAAGTCATAAACTCAATCTGAAAAGCTCTCCCTGATTGTATTTATCTATAAAACAGAACAAAGCTACATGCTAATTACTTTGATATATGATATTATACTCAGAATGTGAAGATCTGTATGCAAATAGTAACCAATTAATATCTTTAGAGCTACTACATTGAAAATTATTTATTTCATCATCATTACTATGATAATATAGTTCAAAGATCTTTTCGGAATGCCATGACTGATTGTTGAGGCATATCACTGAGAACGTTGTACAAAGAAGAACGAAATATTTTAGAAACACCATGTACATTAATAAAGGTAAAAACGAGCAGAACATGCAACTATTAAACCTGAAAAGTGAGGCTTTAAAGTTAACTCCACAAGGACTGAGGACCCAACCTGCTATTGGTATCTGCTATTGTGAAATTGTTGGCAACCAGATTACTGCAAAAAGTTGAGTTATTTTCAAAAAAAAAAAAAAATCAGGGAGGCAAAATATCTCTTCAGAAATCTGTATATAAAAATAATTGTGAGAATTAAATGTAACATTATTCATACAGTTGAAGATCTCGCTGGTCGACCCAAGAAGGAAAGCTCACAGAGAATTCATTGTATGACACATCTCTGCAAGAAAAACATATATATTTAAGCCATGTCGAATTTATATCTAATAAAAGTTATAAAAAATTTATAACCCACATAAACTGTAGGGTTGAAGTCTTCTCTGCAGGCAGAGAACCAGTCAACTTGTTGTTGCCAAGAAACCTGAAAATCAGAGCACATTCATCGATAGAAAGTGACATTATGTTTGTCGAAGGTAGGTGGGAGGGATTATGGAGTGTTAACCACAATAAGATTAATTATTACAGGTGGACAAGGGAACTCATATTGAAAACGGAATCTGGAATTTGTCCACTGAAATTGTTGAAGCTCAAATCCCTGTAAGTGTACAATAACAAATTTGTAGAATAAGGTGGTACTAAAGTTTAAAGATGTTGAAAGTCATTTTTAATCATGAAAACTTACAGCAAGGATAAATTTGGATATTCATTGAAATTGGAAGGGATGGAGCCAGAAATGTTGTTATTCCTCAAAGTTCTGCAATGTACAGAAGAGTTGTCTTGGAGTTGGTATCAAACAATTATTACATCATTGTAGATGGGAAAGTCTTGTGAAATTTACTCACAATGTAGTAAGACTTTTTAGATTTGTGAGAAAGTCTAGTGAAGAGTTCCCATTAGACAGATCACATATTCTCCTGTGATCATAAAATCGTAACTGATAAAGAAGATGGACTATTCTAAGATATGAGCATGTAATCTTAAATACTCAAATGTTAAAGATGATTGATTAACACTTACAAATCATTCAAATCCCGTAAATTGGAAAATGTTGATGGTATTGGGCCCTGTAATGAGGTTCCTTCTAACCTTCTGCAGATGTACCATATTGAAAGTTTCTGGCATGAGACGACTCAAAAAATGGAGAGTTGAATTCAAAAGCAATAATCTCTACAGATAATTAAAAGAGAGAAATATTTATCTCACAAAGAGGTTAAGTTTGACCAACTGCCAATGAAATCGGGTATTCGGCCTGAGAGTGCAGTATCTGAGGCAAACCTGAAATACCAAGAAATTTTATACATCATCTTGACTCATGTAATTGTTGGATGCAATGGACATTTTTAAGTTGAATAAAAAAACAGGTGGTCTTAGAGCTCTTACATAATCTTCATTTTCTGTAGTCTAGCAAATGACGAAGGAATTGCACCACTAACTCCAGAGCTATCCATCCAACTGGCAATGTGCACATAATAAATAATTGATACAACGTAAAAAATCAATTTGTGATTTTCATCAGAACTTACATTTCTTCTAGCATCGTGCAATTTCCAAGGTCAGGTGGTAAAGGACCAGAGAAGTTATTTGTACCAATAGCCCTGCAAATGCCAAGATATATCACATGTCCTCAATATTCTTTTCCCAAGAGAGACTTGCATGCATACATATATGTACAATAAGTATTGTTAGGCCCCGGTGGAAAAACCCATTTTGCGCGTGCGGAAGCAAAACATGAAAAGCGATGCATATAAAAACAGGGGTGAAGGAATGGTGATTCCAGATTTTTCTCTTTTGAAGCTCATGTGTTTTGTTTTGCTTATGATAGAATGCATATGACAAGATAAGAACGTAAAGCAGTAAACAACACAACAATGTATAGTGGTTCGGAGACTCAAGCTCCTACATCCACTCTCCCTGTTCCTAGGGAAATTCCTTCAAACACTTCCTAAGGCTTTCTGACTACCTCTGTAGTTTACTAACCTTTCTACTTTGAGCTTTCTGACTACCTCTTGTAGTTTACTAACTCAAACTGGACTTATCACCCTCTCGGGCTCGCCTCTTAGATGTTTAACGAGTTCACACTCCTTCGGGACTTATCACCCTCACTCGGGATTGCCTAACAACTACCTCACTTCACCACTGGTTATCTCTTACGAGAATGGGGTTTGGGTTTGGTGTTGTCTCCAACTATGGTGAGATTTTCCCTTACATTTGTTTAGCCTCAATGCTAAGGTTGGGAAAATCTCTCTAAGCGTATGATACATTGTGGGTTGCTTAGATTGGGTTCTAGAACACTCTTTGAATATATTTGTATATCTACAGACTTGTGTTCTAGGGTGGGAAAGCTTGAGTATATGTTCTCTTAGCTCTGTAGCATCGTTGCTATCTTCTTCGCACTTTCACACGTAATAATGTAGGAAGAACTTGTATTTATAGTGTGGATTTGAATGTTACCGTTGGAGAGAATCACATTCAAATCCATACTATTCTTTGTAAGTTCTGCAGCTTTTCCAGGCTGGTTGTCTTCCTCTCATTGGTCCACGTCAGCTGGATTCCAACGGCTATATTCCTCAGCTTCAGTGTCTCGGAACATTCAGGGTATACTGAGCATTCAGTACATTACTGAGTCTTCAGTAATTACTGTGCCTTCAGTATCCTTTGTCTTCAATCTTCAGTATCTTCAGTCTTCTGAGTCTTCAGTGTCTTCTGAGTCTTCAGAGATATACTGATTGATATACTGAGTCTTCATGCTGAGTCTTCAGATTCTCAGTCTCATACTGAGTCTTCAGATTCTCAGTTTCATACTGAGTCTTCAGATTCTCAGTCTCATACTGAGTCTTCAGATTCTCAGTTTCATACTGAGTCTTCAGAAACTTACTGAGTCTTCAGAATCTATCCTGATCTATATCTGCTGACTATACATTGTGCAGATAACATCCTGAACACTCTAAAACTGAATCCTGACTCATCTATCAAGATTATCCTGAACATGTCATACTCAGGGGTTTTGGGATCTAATCAAAATCTCCTTTATTAAATTCATTTCCCAACAAGTATCCTTAGAGCTTAAGAATTCACTTTACTGCAATTATAGTTTAAATCTGAAAGTTAAGAAGCCAAAAACTTGAAGATGAAAACAATAACACTAATTACATATATCTTACAGTGATCTTAAATCGGTGAGCTTGCCTAGTTCCTTTGGAAGCTCCCCAGACAAAGCATTGATGCCAAGGGCCCTGGTTAAATTCAATTTAGAAATCTTAAACATGGTGATTCAGATCATCACGAAAGAATATAAGATCACTTACAGGTACTGCAACCGAGTTAGATTGCCTAAAAACGGAGACAGTCTACCTGTCAAATAATTCTGTCCCAAATTTCTGCAATCAATATCAGCACATCAACCTCCACAAGAATGTATGTATCTATAATATATATTGAGTGCAGTATTTTCGTGTAATTCTATCAGTATAATAATTGTGTCCTGTATTTTGTTGGATCTTTATGCATGCAATCTTCAGAAAGGGCATGTGTTCCATTCTCACTCCATTTAAAGTATACACTTGAATACCCTTCAAAAAAAAAAGTGTACACTTAATAATTTAACAAGTAAAATAAAAAAGAGATTTATAGCATACAAATTGGTGAGGTAGGTCAAACTCCAGAGCTCCTCCGGTAGAGGACCTACAACATTCGACGATGAATCCCAATCCGACATTGAATATACTCTCCTGCCAAAATTAGTAAATAATCAAGTAAAGAATTCCCTCAATCACTAAATAAATCAGTGCAATTCTCTGTTATTCAATATTTGAACGCACAAGGAATAAATGTGGCAAAGGGTGCTAGCATTGTAAGTGCCGGGGCTGTAATCCAGTGGGACCGTACTATCAGTAGCGACGCCGCTGCATAAATCGCCGGTAATATTCCATCTATCGTTTGCCCTAACTCGCCACCGCGAGAACATTGCATTTATTGCTCTCGCTGTGGCACAACATTACCATCATTCCATTCATAAGGGTTTTAGGACGAAAAGAAAAACGAAAAGGGGGAATTCCATTCAATCTCAGTGTAAATTGACTGAAAATGTTAAGAATTTGGTCACTGCAAGTTGAAGAGAGCACATGCTAATAAAGTGAACATCGCAGGATTTCGATTATTGTGCAATTCAGTAGTAGAACTAGAAAGAGGTAAAACACAATTTTGGAATAAACCTGAAGAAGCTTAATTTCTTCTACTGTTGATCAAAAGAGAATAAATTCCGATGCAAAGTGTATATCGATACTCAGTAATAATAGGTAAATAAGCAATGTTACCTTCAGAAGGATGAGTGAGGGGTGTGGTGGAATTTGCTTGTGGCTGTGCTTCTGAAACTCCAACACCGCCGCCGATTAAAACCAACAAAATTGAGAAAAGGCGCAGCGCCACCGTGTTCATGTGCTTCATCATTATATGTAGATATTGTTTTCTGCTCTTTTAACAACACAATTAATTAAGATGGTATATATAGCAAAGTACAAAACGAAACACAAAATATATATGCATTTACATCGTCTTTGAATTCGCGTCTTCTTTCCGGAATCAGATCAGAGGGAATTGTTGAAGATATTTATCTTGTGGTTGTGGAAGTGTCAAGTGACAGTGCGTTGATCTTTGTCTATGCACCCCCGGCAACACGCCAACACCCCACCAAACTGTCAAGTGGAAAATAATTGTAACGTCTATAAAATTTTGTATACTAAAATTCAATCATAAACTAATACTCACTCCATATTTTTTTTATTTTTTTTGAAAGAAATACTCCCTCCATATTGAGCATAGGGTGTTATAGAATATCGTGGGTTCATTTATAAATAAAGTTAATTTTATGGGTAAAATACAATGACAATATAAGTAATTAAGTGATGATTGAAGGGTGAAGATAAAATAAGTATATCCATAAAAGGAATTAACAATTTTTTGGTGGGCGAACGAATAAGAAAGGTGAGCACACTTTTAATGGACGAAGGGAGTTGAATGATGGCAATAAAATTTGATTGGAACAAGTTTTTTCAATAACATTCTTTTTAATCATTTGAATGATTAAATATTTTAAAAAATAGTGACCCAGTAAATAAAATATTACTTTCATTTGTTATTAATTGTCCATTTTATTCAAAAATACTCTCATCGTCCTAATTTAGATTGAGCATTTACTGTAGACACAAGTATTAAGAAAAATATTATTTATAGTATTAAATGGTGTAAAGTGAGTTTGATGGAGGGGCATGAGTGTCAATTCAACTTTAAGAAAAGTGTTGTTTATTAGTATTAAATTGTGTAAAATGAATTTAATGTGTGTAGTAGGGTGACATGTGGTGTAAATAAGTGTTGTTTGTAGGGGGTATTGTTTTGTAAAGAAAATTGTTTTATTTTCTAATAAGAAAATGATCAAATCTAAATTAAGACATCCATTTAAGGAATATGACCAATTTAAATTAGGACGGAGAGAGTAAAGTTTTTATTTACTTATCATTTTGTTAGGGAAGTAAATATGTTAAGGTATAATAATTATGAGATACACTTACATAAGACGATCTCACAGTGAGATATAATATAATTTGGGCATTGACAGCTCTAACACTAAGTGAGGGATGAGTATTGATTTGTGCTAAATTTTATTCCATATCATATATAAGACCATCTTATACGAGTTTGTGTCAATAATTATATGTTTATAATATTAAAATTATTGGAAAAAATGGGAATTATGAAATACTAATGTCTTAATTTAAAAAAAAAAATCAAAAGAATGGGCCAAAAAATTTACAAATATAAATATAAAATAAAAGAAAATCAAAATAAAAATTAAAACAAATGCTATAAAAATAAAAAGGAAGCCCATATGCCACTCCCACATGTCAACTTGTCAAGTGGCTGCCGCCAGATAGAAGAAACCATTGCGTTGAACGATGCACAGAAATTCTCTGTCATTTGTGACATTTGATTATAAAATCAAGAAACATCCGTTAAAAAAATTATATATTTATTCCATACAAATTTCATTTTCATATAATCATTTCTGAGTATCAAGTACAATTTTGTGTATTCAGATGACTTTCAAGTTCCATTTTTCTTTTAATACCAACTAAATTTATTCAATTTTAGAAAGAAAAAAAAACGTCTAGAAAAATTATCAATTACTTCATAAAAATATCAATTCTAGAATACGATGGCTTTTAATTGTATAATTATTTTGATAATTTGGATAGATTCGTTACTTTTAACAATTTGCTTGTCACTTTCTTTGATTAATCAAATACAAAGGATGGAAGTCAAAAGTTGAGATTATTAAAAGTAGTACTTGTCCACATAATTAACCCTCAAGGTTGGCCAAGTGGTGTAGGCTTGGGACTCAGGAGTATGCTTCTCTTTGTTTCTCAGGTTCGAAACCTCTTAGGTGCGAACAACTCTTGAGATGGGCCAGTCCATACAGAGTTCAGCTCTGACTTGAAGTGAGACCCCCGCTAGTGGACGGTGGGTTCTGGTCCCCCGGATTAGTCGGTCTTCTGGCCGGATATCGGGTTATCAACCGGATATCGGGTTATCAAAAAAAGTACTTGTCCACATAATCAATCAAATTTGTCGGCCCCTGCCTTACTGTATCTGTGAGACTGATATACAATTTGAATTGGAAAAAGCTCGAACTTATTAATACATATATTGATAAATGAATTAGTTCAAGTTGTTAAAATATTCCAGTTCACCATTTCCCTTGTGCAGCAATTTCGTCCATTTTTCTTATCATTTTCGAGCTCGAGCTCGACTTGTTTTGTTAAACGAGTTGAACTCGGCACCAAACTAAAATTTATGATCTGCATATCGTGGTGAACTCTAGTTTCAGTTAGTAAATGTTGATAGTAAAAAATTTAACAATTATGAAAATATTTAAGATTTGAAAAATATTAATTGAATATGCTCAAATATATTAGTTAGGATAATATGTTTTTTCTTGCATTAGAATTCATATCCGTTTACATTTGGACTATGAATCCTATTTATTCAAGTTACAAGCGTGACATGTCATTGTTACATTAATTTAGCCTTAAATGAGGTCAAGTGTCCCTCTAATCCATTATGACTAGGTGACTCATGACTTAATGCCTAAGCAAATGAGCAGTCGACCTTGCTAGGTTGGACGAGCATGGTGTCGACCTAGCCAAGTTTGGACGAGCATGAATTGGCCTTGCCGAGTTGGAGGAGCATGGTGTCAACCTTGTTAGGTTAGGACGAGCATGGGTCGATCTTGCCGAGCTGGACGAGCATGGGCCGTTCTAGCTGAGTTGGACGAGCATTGGTCGGCCTATGCAACTAGGGCGAGCAAATCAATCTAGGTGGCAAGGATCTCAAACATGGACGAGCATGATGGTTTTCTATGATATGACTAACAACTCTTGATATGTCGATCATTTAACGGTTTTTTGTTGACTTTGAGTTGTCCTCATCATATTTTCTTATTGTCTTTCTTACATGGATGAGCTCTTTGACTTAGACTATTTTGCGTTGAATGTATATAACAATAAGCATCGAGCGAGTTTGAGTCTAGTTTCTAGTAATGTAAGTAAATCGAGTTGACTCACGAGTTATTAGTTCTTAATTCGAAAGAAAAGTTCTTAGTAACATTAGTATGCTAATTATTACGAATATGTTCTAATTATGAATAAAATAAAAGTCTCTAATTAATGTTATTTGAGTTATCAAATCGATCTCGCGAGATTCAAGTTTTCCGTTTCCAGGGTTAAGCGTGGATAGCTCAAGTGGTTAAAATTTCACCACCTGAGACCCGAGGTCTTGGGTTTGAGACACGGAGAGGGAAAATTTATTCCCTCTTATAGTGGTTCCCCTTGTGGTGGGGTGGTGTTCCCCCTCTTATGGTAGTTGCGGTTCCGATTGCGGTTTCAAGTTGCGGTCCCAATCTAAATATATGATGATATATTAAATTGCAACAAGCTCCCAGCAGAACAAATACAAGACAAGAAAAAAGAAAAACACGGAGAGATTCATAAACTTAATGATGAGACACAGAGGCAGGAATGGGTGAATGGCATGGAGTTGTAGTGAATGATGAGTTATACCTGCATTCATCAGCACTTGGAATTCATTTCGAACGTGAAGAATCCCTGCAGTTGATATCATTTGCTGACCGCCACATTTAATAGCAAAGCTGGAATCTGCAAAATGAATGCAAACTCATTAATTATCTCAATTGTTGATATGATATAGCTCAGAAAGTAATTCTAGTAAACACCATTAGCTCCAACTTGCATCAACAGTCCCCTTAGTATTTTTTATTTGAAAAATTATAACAGTACTATTATTACTCACAAAGAAAATTAAAGTAACCAGATGATTGAACCTTTATAGAACAGCATGCTTTATGTATTTGGAGGTCAGTGTTGATATGTTCCAATACAGCAATACTGATGAAGCATACTTAAAAAGACCATACCCATAACAATTTATCCACATACGGGACAATCTAAATCTATATATAGAAAATGTTACATACATCGTGGTTCCCCTCGGTTGCAAGGACAGTTTCGCTGAAGGCAGTACAATCCCAATGCAACAACACTGAAAATGAAAGATGTTCCAGCCTTATTATATGGGACAGAATGTTGGACAGACACTCACCCAAGGGAACTCACATACGTAAAATGAGTGTGGTGGTAAATCTAGGAGAGATAGAGTGAGGAATGAAGAAAAGATGCAAGAGCATCGTTCAAAGAATAAATTATTACAGGTGGACAAGGGAACTCATATTGAAACAGAATCTGGAATTTGTCCACTGAAACTGTTGAAACTCAAATCCCTGTATGTTCACAATCACAATAACAAATTTGTAGGATAAGGTGGTACTCATTTTGCCTTTAAATAACACATATCATGTGAAAATAACTTCATGAAACAGATGAGTTTTACACAGAAAAGCCATAATATATTTTACATGAAACCAACAAGATATGACTCTAGTACATTGGAGTTATAATGGAGAATCAGAATACTGTAGAGTGTCATTTTTAATCAAGGACAAATTTGGATATTCATTGAAATAGGAAGGGATAGAACCAGAAATGTTATTATTCCTCAAACCTCTGCAATGAATTGAAGAGTTGACTTGGAGTTGGTTGAAAACAATAGAACAATAACAAAAAAATATGAGTCACTCTCCTGTACACCCCATGCACCAATCCAAATTGGTGCACTCTAAACCCTAATCCCTAAACATTGAACCCTAAATCATATATGAACCATTCGGACCGGGTGAACCATGAACCACTTGGGCCGAGTGAACCATGAACTACTCGGGCCGGGTTTGGGGTCGGGTCGGGTATTCAAAAAATAAAAAAAAAAACATCTAAAACTGAAATTAAAGTTAAAAGAAAATCAAAATTGAAAAAAAAAAAAAATTAGAAATAGAACTTTTAAAATTAAATTACATCAATTTTATTGGTGCATGTGGTGCACAGGAGAATTTGCCAAAAAATAATTATGTCAGTGCAGATTGGAGGCCCTTGTCACATTTACTCACAATGTCTTCAAATTTTTGAGGAAGTCTAGTGAAGTGTTCCCATTAGACAGATCACATATGATCAATAAATAACATTGATTAACTGAAGGCATGATGAGCAGGTAATCTGAAATACTCAAATGTTGAAGTTAGTGATTAAAATGTTAAAAGGTAAGAAACACTTACAAATCAGTTAAATTCAACAAATTGGAAAATGTTGATGGTATTGGGTCCTGTAATGAGGTTCCTTCAAACCTTCTGCACATGTACCATAATAAAATGGATAATGAAAATTTTAAAGACATCTCTATGGCCGAAACTTGGTAAAATATACAACCTTAATGAATAATTTGTGATTCTCAGAGAGGAGGTACAGCAAAAAAGGCATTCTGTAAACAGTAAATATATTCATGCACAATAAAATAGCACAAAAACTGGTCAACAATTAAAGAATGAAAGCAAGGCTAAAAAATCTAATCATGTGTAAGATTATAGTTATAGAGCATTAAAATTTTATAAGGAAAAACGGAAAGCTGGGAATCCACATTCTCTTATATGCTGCATTGGCCATTTCCTCAGTATATTGTATGCTTTTTTTTTAACTTATAACAAAATGAATGTGAGATTTTGGTTCATCCAGTGTCCTAACATTTAGCTATTTCTCATTTAAAAATTCTTTTTTATCAAGATTTTTAATTTCATTATTTTAGTCAAAAAAATAATTTTTTGGGTCATTATATATACCTTTAATGAAGTAAACTAAACATTAAAAAACGGTGATACGAGATTGATATATTGTAGTATGAACTTAATTAAATTATGGTACAAACTTAAAAATGATGGTACGAGTTGAATTAAATTGTGGTATGTAGTTAATTTAATAGCGGTACGAACTGAAATATTAGTGGTATAAGATTAATTTAATAGTGGTGCAGACTAGAGTGATAGTAGTACTGGGTAAATTGAATGGTGATACGAACTAAAATGATATTGGTACGTGATGTTTATATAATGGTACAGACTAAAATAACAAAAAAAAAAAAGATTAAAGTTGAGAAAAAAAATTATCTTAACAAAAAAAAAATTAAATTTTTTTAACAAAAAATAACTTTTATTTTGATGATAGACTATTTATAAACTCATCCATATATTTTTTCTAATTAAAGAAGAAACGGTAAGTGTGGTCCTAATTGTGTTCGCCCTTTTGGGAATCCAACTTTTCAAATAATCGTTCCTACAAGAAAGAAGAAACCCAATAATAATTCGAGGGATCCAACTAGTTTTGAGTTTTGACGTTTGAGTTACCTTAATGGGCCAATTAGTGTCGGCTCTCACTAGGCCTATTCATATGATTAATTTTGGTCCACAAAATCAAAGTCCATATATATGAAATGGAATTCTACCTTGAAGTTTGTAACCAAAATTATAGAACAGGAATTCTTTTTCCTTTTTATTTTATACAGATTTTCGAAATTACATTTGCTAAAAGTTTCAAACATTAAAGTCTCCAAAGAATAAGAAATAAACACGAAAATAACAAGCGGGCCTATAACTGTTTATATCTATAGTTCATACTTCATACCCACTTTACCAGGCCCAAGATTGTCTCATTGCAAAAAAAAATATGACTTGGCCCAATCTAAATATATATATAGGCCAATTTAAATATATTGATGAAGGCCTATAATCGACTTTTTAGTACTCTCAATTAATCAGATTGGTTATTGTTGGATTTTTCAATTTTGTATACTTCGTACCAATTTTGAGATATATGAATCGGGGTTATAGTAATTTGGGCCCAGTAAGTCATTGATAGAACAAAGGCTCACGATGTAATTATTTAATTCATTGGAAATGTTAATTTAATTTTAATTAAAAAAAAGTACAGTAAAATGGCTCTTATGTTTATTCGAAGGCCGGATGCAATGTAGTAAAATGGCTCTTATTACTTCTTATAAGCTGAAAGTCATTCAAAACACTGAGGGTATGTTCGTTTTGGGCTTATAGTGGGCGTGGAAAATCCTGGACTTTAAAATCCTTGGATTTCAAAATCCTATTAAAAAAGTTGAGTATATGTTTATTGGGGATTTTATAGGATAGGATTGTGTAGGATGGAGAAAAAATTGATTGATTTGTATTATTATATTATTATTGTAATGATTGAATGAATGTAATGTTTTAAAAATTGTGTAAAAGTGAGGGGAGTGTAGGGTGTAGGGTGCAGTAATAATATTAGAGGTGGATGTTGTAGGATTTCAAAATATTTTGTTTGAATATTGAAGAAAATTGTATTTGGGATTGTATAGTCAAAGTCCGTCCGTGGTAGTCACAAAACGAACATACCCTGAAAGTCATACTATTTGATGATGCAATGATACGAATTCTATGTCACCTCATCACACCAACGAGCAATTTTCAATTTTATTCTGCACTTTATCATTTAAAAATAAAACAATTTTAGCACTATATGAATTAAAAAATAAAAAAGGAAAGACATATATTGTAAGTTGAATGGAATCAAACATGATTTGAGGATAATAGTATCAACCAATATTCTCCAAATATGTGGCACACTCGACTTATCATTTCACCAAGAATGATATCCAATTGATCAACTGATAAAAGTGATTGCTTTATTTTACAAGTTAAAAGGCAAAATTAAACATCTAAATTAGGTAAAGTCCTTCCCAAAGCGTGAGTGCTTATCATGATATATCATATATATGAATCTCACGGTATAATTAGGAAATGGATCCTCTCCCCTAATTGAATTGTAAATTTCCTAAACTAGTATAGCTCTGTCAATGGGACATATATAACCATAAATTGTTAGAAAATGTTACTCATTTTTTTAAGGATAGGTCAGAAAGCTTGAAATTGATTTTATATTTATAGACATGACTCATCAATTAAAATAACTAATATCATTTGTGATGTAAGTTATACATTTCAATTATCACTATTAATACACATGTTGTTATATAAGTCACACCCTTCAATATTATGAGTAATACCATTATGTAGTAAAAAGATATACCCTTTAGTCTATCAAAAAAAAAAAAACTAATACCTTTTAGTAATATAAGTCACACTCCTTAATCGATTTAACAGATTTTTGTGTGAAATTTGTTCACGTTATACATTGTCTTTTTTTATGAATGAGAAATTAATTTTCAAAGTTGTTGTATAGTAAATGGGAAATGGGAAATAAGGATCTTTTGTCCCATATTGAAAAAATACAAATGAGAAAGTGAGTTGCTTCGTTTTTATTTCCGATTTAATTGTTGGCACGTAACAACTGTAGGAAGTCAGTAGCAAAACGTTACATACGTTTTGAATTTAAACTGGAATTAATGTCATTGTTTAGATGGTTACAAAAAGTAATTGAAAGTTTAAAACATGAATTAATGATACATATCAGGTTGTCGGTTTTGTTTTGAGGTCATTAGTGGCTCATAATGACGACATTTCAACGGCCGAGACTTTAATGCTATAAATAGCACTTTAGTGGAAGTTGAAAAAATGACTTGAGACAAACGAATTGGGAGTTCATACAATTCTATTCCGACAATTTTAGTACTTTTTTACATCCGTTTTGCTACTATTTTCGTTTTTCCTCCGGTGATTAAATACAGAAAACATCTTTGATCGTTGTATCATGGAAAACAAGTATCATATGATTCACTGGCATCAAGAGTGAAAGACATAATTTGTTTTAAGAAAATCGTGTGTAACACTAGTCTCGATTTTCATTTTATATCATTTGCAGCTATCTACGGTGCATATTTTCTAACACAAATTCCGTAGTTAATCTGAATAAACATGAATTATATGCTATATATTCCTATGAATTAAAGTCTGTATTTGGGTACAATCTCTATGGTTCCTCTACTTTTTTTTTCAAGTATTTGATTTGAATTTCTGGAGTTCTTGAAATCGAAATCGAATATAAATCTTGTATGAACTTGAACTTAAAGCTATATAACATTAATTCAATGACAATCTTGAGATTTTTGAAATGAACATCATTAAACTTGAAGAATATTATTAATCCGTTGAACTTGAAAAAAATTGACCTCCTTGATCCTGGATCGAAAGTCATTCTTGATCAATTTCGTCGATAAACTTCAAGACTTTTGAATTATTGATTTCATCCTCACCATCCTCGACAATAATCAAAGTCTCATATATCGGGTAGATATGATATTATTTCGATCTTATAATTATGAATTATATTTGCAAATTGACGATTTTTTTTAACTCGGTTCAATCCAAAGATCGACTAATTTGAGGGATCACAATCTACCGTCCACTAATAAGGGTCCGAAGTCGGTCTACAAGACTAATTTCAAAAATAGATTGCACCATTGACACTTTAACACTAGATAAACATGACCAACTTGAATAATATACTCCTACTTTCCTACCGATATTGAGACTTGTGCCATTCATGCACTCAAAAATCTCTAGTTAGCCAGTCACAAGTGTAATCGAGATGAGAGCCGTTGAACACATGATTAACTTTTGCTAAATGTTTAGCGTGAAAACGCAAGATATGAAGCAAGATTTTTTCTTGTTAGAGACAACATACGAATTTAAGTGTACCCAAATTAAGGAAGTTGGCTCTTGGAGTTGGCAAAATTACATCACTCTTGTCTCTTTGTTACATGACTCACATTTCCACTCATCACCAAAACTGTCCCGTGAATTTATGTACTACCAATGCGACTTTATATGCATATAAACGACACCGTATTTTCATGCCTCTTCTAAACTTTCCTCCCCCAATTGCGGTTTATTAATTTTGTCTCCAATTTCGGGAAATTTCTATACATTCTAAATAAATTTTATTTAGTCACTTGGTTTTTTTTTTTTTTTTATCGGACAAAGTTAGTTGTTAATAGTTAGTACACCAAGCACTCCAAACACTCCACAAATTCACCAAGCCACCTTATAACTCTCATAACTCCAATTCGTTCCCAAAGGGAATCGAACCTGGGTCTCCCACTCAATTGAGAAGCCCAGTGACCAGGTGGTCTGGTTATTTAGTCACTTGGTTTCTACCAATGTTTTCATAACCGAACCGGTGATCGAACCGGACAGACCACCGGTCAGCGGTTCAACCGGTCGGACCGGTTCAACCGTTTTTTATGTTTAGTTAAAAAAACAAAATAAATATACACCTACAAAAATTTAAATATATATTTTATAACTTTTCATATCATATTTTATAAATTTTGTCCCACCTCATACATTTATCCCACATCGAAAGTGTAAGAGAAAAATGTGAGAGGAATATAGATTTAAAATTTTAAATATTTAATATAAATTAATAATTTAATTTAAAAAAAAAACCGGTTTTTTTCCGGTTGAACCGGGTTTTGACCGGTTTTGACCGGTTTTGACCGGTTCAACCTGAAATCCGGTTATATATGTGTTTTTTAACCGGGTTACCGGCCGGTTCAACCCGGTTTTGAAAACATTGGTTTCTACTACTAAGTTGGTCTTAATCATTGCTTAATAATGACAGCAAATATTGACCAAACTTTGTTTGTCCTTATTATGCTTTCGTGTTATTTCACATTTGTTTACGCAAATATTTGACTTTTTTGGAAAAAATAAATAGAAGAAGATAGACTAAGTACGTGGTAATGACAATTGACATGGGAGCTTCTTTATTTTCTTAAGGTCTTGTTTTAAATCTTAAAATTCCATTTTACAATACATATTATATGTGTGGACTACAAAAAGATGACAAAATTGATTTTTTAAAAAATAAAATCAAGGGATGTCATAATTAATAACATGAATTGATTGAGTACAATTATATAAGCAAGTCCTTTTCTAACCTAACCCTGATGTAAGAAAAAAATTGTCATGCTTTGAAAATTATTGTCTGCTTATATGGAAATTTCAAACAGCATTATTAGTATATATGCATCAATGTAAACTTCTTAGCAAACTCATTTGTACTTGAATTAAATAGCGTAGAAGATTTGTCCATTATCTATCAACACTCTTTCCGTCATTACATCACTATCTAAAACCTACTTTAATTTTTTCAATCCTATAAGGAAATTAGAACATAATAGGAATATATATCTCACCTATAACCATGACAATGATCATTTCTCCACTAGTACTTCTTACTTTTTCTTTCGAGGGATATTATAGCAAGTTGGACTGAGGCTAAAAACATTAAAAATAAATGAAGGTCTCTGCAGTTTTGTGTGACCAAGTGCTAAAAGATCGGGTAGCTTAAGAGAGCAAATTAAATGGATAATTATTAACTTTGTAGATAATAATAATAGTTAAAATGATAAAGTAAAAGTTCATTCAAGTGGATAACATATAGTTATTTATATTTGTGATGCGTTTATATTGGGTTTTGGCCCAATTAGAACAATTTTCGGAAGCTCAATTGTTATTTCTTCCTTCTCTTTCAGACTCAAAACACGTTGTTGATTTTACATAAAATTATTCCTTAATTGTTGACTTGCCATAATTATTGCCGTAATTTTGCTAGAATTGGTAATTGATCGATGATATAAGCTAATGATGGAAGAGTAGAAGGAGTGCGCCAAATATAGATTCTTAGTGAGAAAGAAGGTGGAGAGAGATGGAATAATTAGAGTTTGGTTCATACCCTTATACTGTTGCCGGAGATTTGAGCCCGATAAAAAGGAATGGATTTGGGGGGGTCGCCCCCTTGGGATTAATTTTTTTTTGTATTATATATGTCGATTTTTTTTTTAAAATTTATACTTTAAAATCGTTAAATTTTATCATTTCGCCTCGTTGAGAATCTAAAATTTCGTCGTCCTTATCCAATAAAAAATTTCATTAAAATTTTGGATCCGGTCATGCCGATAAACTACTCCTAACCCGTGGCAGCCGTGGCCACCGAAACCCAAAAATATCTGTATATGTTTGATTAAATTTTACAAACCAGGCATTATCCAATTGCTAGAATGAATTTAAACAAGAATCGAGCTATTTTCAAAATTTCAATGATCAGGGAATGAGTACATTCCTCAACATGTATGATTTTTTTCTTTCTTTAAAGCAAGCAAAGATATATTATGAATTATAAATTGGTGATAATTAATAATTCCGTGCAATAGAGACACTCAGTGAAACCGACAAAAATGGATGGTGACGGTCTAATCAGATGTTAATGCGGCGAAATTGGTAAATCGTTGACTAGACGACTTTAATTGGCGGACCCCACATTTAATTGTACGGATCATGCTTTTACCCAATTTTTCTCCCTGCATTTAAATTCCTTTTCAAAGAATTGCTTTCTTCATTTTTTACTAAAGTGCAGGATTATATTATTTTTTTCATCATTTCATTTTAATGCCCTACTAAGTACTATGGTAATGAAAGAGATAAAAACACTTCTACTTGTGCAAAACCAATAAATTGCAGACCCTCCTTAAAAAATAAATAAATTGTAAACCCACTTTATCACTCTGTACTCTTCTAAGTGGATGTGCATCATTTATCACTCTATATTTGCACTAGTGCACAAAAGTCACAGCATTAAGGTGGGGTTTGTTTTCACATTAATAAAATAATATATCATCATAATTAAAACGTATTGATTTGACATAAAGCTTTATTCATTCCTACTACATTCAACCCAAAACAAACAAGAAATTACTATTTACAGGATTTCCTTCATCCACTTTTTTCCCCATCTGGATTTGCTCCATCCACCTCAAGCTCAAAACAAACATACCCTAAGAGACACATAACAACCACATATTTTAATCTCAGTTTCAATTTTGTCTTTAATTTCATAATGTACATTGGTATAATTTAGTGGATGTAAATCGAATATATATTGCTTAAGGTCACTTAATATTAAGATAAACACTTGGTAGTTGGTGGCATGCTGCACATTATTCATTCATTAACGTATGTGATGTCTTAGCAAATCCAGACCTTTCTATCATGTTTTCATTGTATGATATGAAAAATATGAGATCAGTAATACAAATATTTAACATGATGGATAATTTTTTAGACCTGTTGCTAATATTAAGTGGCAGCTGTCTCAATTTAACATAACTCTAGTATGCATTCGTTTTAGATGCTATATGTAGAGCAAATAGCCAAATTCAGAAGTTATAAATAATATTATTGTTGATAGTCAAATAATTTACGAATTCTGATGTGGCTGATGTTGAATTTGACCACCAACCAAATAAGAAATCGAACAAAAACACTGCGGGAAGAACCGTAGTTCTTCCCTGAAATGTAGGTGTAGGTATATAAGTGGAATGACAAATCGATAAACACGACAAGTCATGTGCATAAAACATGACAAAACATATGCGTAAGCACGACAAATCACGTGGTCTCGGTGGGACCTACTGACTTGTGATAATTCGTCCTGCTGGCGTGTGATAAATCTGGTGATGCTGACGTGTGATATATCTGAGCACAACAATAGCCCCCAAGATCGGGCTGTGACGTTGTTCAGAGCTTGATCTTGTTTCATGTCTTGACCAGATTTTATCTTTTGTTGTATCTGTAGTCACATTGTTTTGCCTCGATGTGATGTCTTATCGTTCAAATCCTTACCTTCGTCGTCGACCTTTCTATCATGTTTTCGTGCTTTGTATGATATCGGACGAAAATATGAGATCTGATAATAGCCCAAATCTGAGTCTTTTAATGCTCGTGCCGAGAACCCGTCGCCACAGTCTTTACCGTACTTTCGTGCGCCGGGGAGCCGCGTCGCGCGAGTCTTTTACGTGCTTTCGTACTTGACCCGTAGCGCGAGTCTTTTATCGTACTTGAGAACCCGTCGCGATGAAGTCTTTTTTCAGGTTTCAGACGGGGGGAGCCCGTCAAGACGAAGTCTTTTTTTCAGGCTCAGCCGGGGAGCCCTGTCAAGACGAAGTCTTTTTCAGGTTTCAGATTGGGAGCCCTGTCAAGACGAAGTCTTTTTTTCAGGGCTCAGATTGGGAGCCCCCACGACGGAGCCCCATCAGACGAGTCTTCAGACAGTTCTTTCAGATTCAGCCGGGGAGCCCCATCAAGACGAAGTCTTTTTTTCAGGTGCTTTCAGATTTCGGGGGAGCCCCATCAGACGAAGTCTTTTTTTCAGGTTTCAGTGCCGGGGAGAGCCCCGTCAGACGAAGTCTTTTATGTGCTCAGCCGGGGAGGAGCCCCTGTCAGACGAAGTCTTTTTATGTGCTCAGATTTCCGGAGGAGCCCCATCGCATTTAGCCTTTTTTAATGCCCGCGGGGAAAATGGTCTTGGGGGTGGCTCGTCGGAGAGAGCCAGATGGGATCCCCGCCGAGACGAAGCCGGTCTTCGTGAGATGGCTCGTCAGAGAGAGCCGAATGGGATCCTGCTTGAGATAAGCAGGTTTTCTGAGATGGCTCGTGAGAGAGAGCTAGATGGGATCCTACTCGAGATGAGCAGGTTTTCTGAGATGGCTCGTGAGAGAGAGCAGAATGGGATCCTGCTCGAGATGAGCAGGTCTTCTGAGATGGCTCGTGAGAGAACTAGATGGGATCCTACTCGAGATGAGCAGGTCTTCTGAGATGGCTCGTGAGAGAGCCAGAGATACTTGAGGGAGCTAGGAGAGTTTGCGCTCATCGTCGACCACTTATGGCCGAGCAGTTTGCGACTCTCCTCTGTCCAGATCGTCTTACTAGCTGTGCGATTTATAGGAGTAAATTTTGCGCTCGTCGTCGACCACTTACGGCCGAGCAGTTTGCGACCTTTACCCCGTATAAATCGTCTGACTGACTATGTGGTCTCACAAGAGAGCCAAAGTCGATGAAGACAAGCAGGTTAATGCTGATAGAGGCGGACCTGTCACGCCGAAACAAGGAGCCAACATCTCATCGCCGAGAAGGCGGAGAATGCTTCGCTAAAACGGCGGACTGGACATCGCCGAGTTAGCGGAAAGTCGACGCCGAGGAGGCGGGCTGGTCGTCGCTGTGAAAGCCGATGATCTCATCACCGAGAAGGCGGAGAATGCTTCGCTAAAACGGTGGACTGGACATCACTGAGCCTTACACTTAAACCTTTCACGATGGATTGTTCATTTCCTTCTAGGTTGTGAATTCCGTACTTTTAGTTACAAGGGACTTTTAATTTAATCTTCTGTGATCTGGTATCACTAAATTAACTACAATGTAACATGTACTTATTGTTGAACAGTTATGCAGTAAATATATGTAACATTAAATGATATTTAAAGCAACAGTGATAAATAATTTATTTCAGCAAATAAGCCCAAAATTCAGTCTAGTTATACAAAGTAAAATCATATTTTCCAGTATAACCCCAACAGCATGTCGAGTGGAGGGATGAGGCCTGGATATGACGGGTGACCTGGACCCAGGCATATTGGAGTCGATTGTGGCGGTTTGGAGCGATCCCGCATACCTGGAGATGTGTCGGAAGAATCGCCAAAATCGCCTGAGCCAGCAAGATGAGGATGGGGGCGTTGCTGTGCACAAGGCCGGATCCCGGTCAATTCTGGAGCATCGCATGGCGGAAGTACGTAATATAATTTATTTAATTGTACAATAATTAATTTCATAATTAATATTAATATTTTTATTTTTTATAGGAACTACGACTTGGACACCCTCTAAACGCTCTTGAGACGTTGGCACTCGGCCACCCCTACGAAGAGGAGACGAGGACCTCCACCTACAACCGCACTACCCACGTGCACGTAAGTAATTAATGTTGTATTTCGTAACTATTACACATGATCTTAATTATAATATTTTATTTTTACAGAGAGAGGTGCAAGATAGAGTCGAAGCTGCCAGCTAGGCCCATGTGGGTGAACTATCAGGTTCAAATCTACCAACTCCTCCAATTAATTTGAATCAGATCTATGTGGAGGAGGCCAACATCAATAGACAGCGGGTACTCGGATACTGTAGGTTATCTTTCGCCCTGATCGCGAAGACACAACCCTACTCGTCTCAGACCTCTATTACTTCAGCACTGCAGCCGCCGCAGCAGCCGCAGTAGACGGCCGAACAGATTGGAGAGGCGGTGACGGCCGAGCTCAGAGAAGAAAATCAACGGAAGTGGCAGCGGCTTGTATCCGCTCTGGTCTTTCAAATGGGTTGCTCACCGAATTTATTGTTGGGGTTATACTGAAAAGTATGTTTTTTACTTTGTATAACTAAACTGAATCTCTTATTTATTTACTGAAATAAATTATTTATCACTGTTCCACTAAATATGAATAAATGTTATATATATATTTATTGCAAAACTGATCGATAAGAAAGTACGTATCACGTTGAAGTTAATTTGGTGGTACCAGATCACAGAAGATCAAATTAACAGTCCCTCGTGATTAAGTACAAATTCACAACCCAGATGGAAATGAACAATCCATCATGAAAGGTTGAAGTTTAAGGCTCAGATTGACTTGTCTTGACCAAGAGATTACACTAGTGCATTATGATGCGCTGAATAGGACCTACAGGAGGATAAATTCTTCGGTACTGAATATACAAGAATTAGACCTCAGTGGTTCGTTATTTCTTAATCTCCGTCACTTAAATAGGATCGTGTGAAATTAATAACTATTGCTTTGACTTATGATGGGAAGAGAATCAATGCGTTTCGATACCTTGTGTCTTGGGCAATATTAGTAGTTACACGACGATTGCTAAGATTTAATACGGAGAATATTGTGCAAGCACGTCTTGCTTGATTTGTCCCCTTGGTGGACTCAGAATCTTTATCATACCAAATCTTGCAAGTGGAAATTTATTTCCGGTATGGATCCAAGGACAAATATATTAATTAATATAAAGTTTGTTTAGTTGCTTAATTAATTAGTGGACTAAGATAATCTTAAACACGGGAAATAATGACCGGGAGTCATATTATTGTGAAGTCGTAATATGGGTTACGATGGATAGTTCAATATTAATTTTATAGTGGAATAAATTGATATTAATGGGCTTAAATAATATTTTGGCTAAATATTAAAGTTTCATAGCCCATTGGAGGTCCAATCTTAATTCTCCTAAAGGCCCCTCAAATAGCCCAAATTAAAGTCCAATTAATGAAAATGAGAAGAAAATATTATTGCCTAATTTTTCCATTAAATTTCGAAAATAGTAAATAAAATGGGAGAAATATTTTCTTTGAATTTTGTTATGGAATGAAGATAAGTATTCTTGGAATACAAGATCATCTCATTAAATTCAAGAAATCTCCCACTTGGTTATTTATTAAGTAAATTTTAGAAAATTCCATAACAATAAGGATGAGAAGATTTTGTTGGGAGATATTTTGGGAAATAGAATATATTGGATATATTCAAAATTGTTTCTTGGAGAAGAAGCAAGGAAATTTCTCAATGCCCCAATTGACCTAAATTTTTGCCCCCCCCCCCCCCATATTATAAATAGGAGATGAATTTTTCATCTACAAGATAACACATAAATTGATTTTTTCGGATAAAAATCAGAGTCGATAAAATATCAAATATTTTGAAATGTCGATAGATTGTGTTTTCTCGAAAAACTTCAATTGTGAGTGTGCAATTCCATGTGTTGGAAAAATTAGAAATCCACAAAGGTGGTGACAAATATTTTTATTTTTCTCCTTTAATTAAAATCGTTCGTTGAGAATCCTCCCACCGGATTACGTTCGTGGATGTGGGACACATTTGGGAAGACTCTTTGGGTTGATCTATCGTCTCAATGGTTGTGTCTACAAGAGGTATGTAATCTCGTAACTCCTAGATTCCGCATGCTTAGGATTTACGTGGATTACGTGTACGCATGTTGCTTATTTGCTTGTTTAATTATTATGTTGAATTGATTTAGGATTAATTCATGTTAGTAATTAATTGATTAATTTAAATATGTATTTAAATTCACCTCGAATAGATTCGGGCACCCCTTATTTCCCAACATTTTTTCCTCGACAACATTAATTTCGTGGACGGTGGCGGTGGCGGTCGTGGTGGTGGCAGCGGTGGCCTGGTCATTGCTCGTGGTGGCGGCGGCGGTGGTGGAGGCGGAGGCGGTCGTGGTGGCAGCGGTGGTGGTGGCGGCGATCGTAGAGGCAGTGTTACTTGTTTACATAAAAAAGTATATATAACTTGTTTAAATAGAAAAGTATTACTTGTTTAAATAGAAAAGTATTACTTGTTTACATAGATGTTTACATAGATAGTATTACTTGTTTACATAGAAAATTATATATAACTTGTTTAAATAGAAGAGTTTTACTTGTTTACATAGAAAAATATATATAACTTGTTTAAATAGAAAAATATTACTTGTTTACATAGATAGTGTTACTTGTTTACATAGAAAAGTATATATAACTTGATTAATTAGAAAAGTATTACTTGTTTATATAGAAAAATATATATAACTTGTTTACATAGAAAAGTATTACTTGTTTACATAGATAGTATTACTTGTTTACATAGAAAAGTATATATAACTTGTTTAAATAGAAAAGTATTACTTGTTTAAATAGAATAGTATATATAACTTGTTTAAACAGAAAAGTATTACTTGTTTACATAGATAGTATTACTTGTTTACATAGAAAAGTATATATAACTTGTTTAAATAGAAAAGTATTACTTGTTTAAATAGAAAAATATTTAAATAAAAAAGTATTACTTGTTTAAATAGAAAAATATTACTTGTTTACATGGAAAAGTATATGTAACTTGTTTAAATAGAAAAGTATTACTTGTTTAAATAGAAAAATATAACTTGATTAGATGAAAGGTATTACTTGTTTAAATAGAAAAGTATTACTTATTTAGATAGAGAAGTATTACTTGTTTAGAAGGAAAAGTATTACTTGTTTAGATAGAAATGTATAATATTTTTAAAAAAACAAGTAAAAAATATACATTTAATATAATAAAATATAATTTTAATTTGTATAAAAAAATTATTATATAAAAATGTGATTGAATTAATAAATAAGATAATTGAAATAAAGAATTTTAAAAAACATTGTTTAAAAAAACGATTTTTAGGACGTATAGAATTAATTTCATTAAGTAAACGCAAGAAAGCAAGTGTCCGAGTGGAATTGATCCCCGCTCAGGCGCCCAAGGTCCCGTGTTTGATCCCCCATGGGAGTGAATAATTGCCTCAATTAATTGGGAGGTTTGGAGGCTTATATATGAGATGCTTGGTGGTTAGGTTCGACATGGTCCGTGGTTCGGGTGATTCGGTGCTCACCCGGGCGGCCCCAGGGCCTGGGTTCGAACCACCGCGAGCCATTTTTTTTTCGAAAATTCACGATATAGCGACGGAAAATGACGGTCGCTAATAGTGACGGAAGTCAGTCGTCGTTACACCATCGCTATATGTTCGGCGGCTTTGGCGACAATTTAACTACGGTTATTCTGACCCGGGCCCGGACCCATATGTCTGTCGCCAAAGCCGTCGCTATTTGGCAACGGTAAAAAACCTGTTATGATAACCGTCGCTAAATCTTAGCGACCCTCGGTTTCCCGACGGTCAAAAAATCGTCGTCAAAGCCGTCGCTACTTTGCGTAGCGACGGTTTTGACCGTCGCTAAAACCGTCGTTGAACCCCGTCTTTTTTGTAGTGAAGGAATTTTATATATGAAATATTTTATTTTAGTGTTAATTATTAAGATTTGCTGATGACACTATAATAGAGTAGTATTGAATGGACGAACGATTACGCTAGAGATGGCCTAAGAAATAATATATCGAATGATTATTATTCACGTGACATGTTGTGTTGCAGATGCTTGGTCTTGGTCTTGAGAGTGCGAGATCTGATTCTGATTAAAAGGGATTCGTAGATTTTCAAAATTTTAGGATACGATACGTCGATGATACGTCAATTTATTTTTATTTAATTATATATATTACCTGTAATAATATAAAAAAATTACAACAATTATATATAACACCTGTAACAATACCAAGAGTATTTAAAACACATGTACTAATATCAAGAAATTCATCCCATAAGCAACAAAATAACAATTAAATCAAATATCATCAACCTACACAAGTCATAAGTTTTAATATTTACAAAAAACCCCCAAATTTTAATAAATTTTACAAAAAAACCCCGATACGTATCCGATACGCGTATCCTCGGAACGGGATACGCGTATCCAAATTAAAAAAATAAATAAAAAAATGGGATACGCCACGTGGCGTAGCGTGTGCGAATCACACCCCCGACAAATTCGATACTGCATACTGCCCAATTTTGAAAAATCCGTGCATTCTAGGTGACATGTCGTTTTGCAATCATATGTTTATAAATGAAGAAAATGGAATAAAAATATTATCACACAGTTAATTAGAAAGCGCCCCTCGTTTCGACAATCAAGCTTGAAGAACTTGGAGAAGGAATGAGATCACTTATTGACATTGTATAATTGTATTTCACTTTGTATTTTATAATATGGATAAATAATAGATGAAATAATAAAAAATATTCAATTATATATTAGGTTCATGTATTAAATATTCAGAAGGGAGAAACAATAATAAAATAAAAAAAGTGGAACAAGATAATCGAACCGCTTTGAAAAAGACCCCCTGCAAACAAATTCCACTTGCAATTACCTTTTCTATTTTTTTTTAATTTTATCACTTTTTTGTGCATTATGAACAAGAAGCAATACAATAATTTGAGCTCATGTAGAATTGTTTTCCAGAAAGAAAGTGAACATTAATTAAGGTGAATGAATCACATTTATCAAGAAAGTCGTGGTATTGATCACATCATTTAACTAATTAACGAGCATGGGAAGCACTAAACTTTAATCAACAATTCCCATATTATTGTCTCACTCTTGCTATATGTGCCATGCATCGTGCATCTTCCCATTTTTTTATTTATTCAAAGAAAAATAATCTAAATCACTCGTTTTCGACCCAAACCAATGGATTCATATTTCTATTTTATGCCTATAATACACATATTCTATACACATTTGGGAATGACTGGTTTATTGGGAGAAGTAAAAATGAACAAGAGGTTAATAACTTTCAATTCTCTCAAGACCATTCATTTACAAACAAAAAATAGTACATATTTCATTCTTTACTTATACTTTTTTTTTTCAAGTATCAATTTTTAATGTTAAAGTCATTCATTTTCTGTTCCTTATCATCGAATCTCTCAATCAACCATCTAGCATTCATCCCTAAAAATAATAACATGGTATATAGTGTAAGTCTCTAATAAAACTTGTCATACCCCTCATTCCTTTTATCATTTCAATTATTAATACAAAACTCTTTTGCAAAAAACGCATGTAAAAATTAACTGTGCAAAACCTTTGAAACGGAGGAAATATGAAATTTATATTATTATACTTATAAATTAATTTTACAATATTTATTCAGTCCAAAGACGATTAATCCAGGGAGCCCCACTTCAAGTGTGGAGTAGAGATCTAGAAAGGAAAACATACTTCTAAATTTAAAGTTTACACCACTTGACTAACTCTTGGGGCTTAATTGATATCATAATAATGAATGCTATAAATATTAATTTATAAAAATAGTGATATTAATTTCAGAATAAATCGGAGAGAGTTTGTGTAGTGTGTATATATATATCACCAAATGACATTTTCATATTTTGAGCAATACGCTATTATTAGTGCAAAATCATGTTGCCGTCCACGTCAAAGACAGCACTAGTAGACAACTTTATGGGACGTCACAAACACTTCACATCTACTATCCCATTTTAATTTTTGTTATGTAATTATAATTATTAAAAAAATGGAAGAACAATTACTATCCTTGTCTAAATGCGTATATAAAACGAAACATTACAAAAAGGCTTGATGATCCAAGTACTATAGAAGATTCGTGGTGCACCCGACATGTCACAAATCTTAGGCTGTTTTTGTTTTTTGAGACTCACACGGATAGACTTAGAACTTTGCGCTCCCCGTTTTATATGAGTTTGGAATTTAGAGTTTGGTTTTCAAATTTCACATTCCATCCACACCTACAAATACCTATAAAATCTATTATTACTATTTACTAGAATTTCTCTCGTGCGATGCACGATTAGTGTATTAATTAGGCTTTAAAAAAAAAATATATTTTAGTCATAACACATGAAATGAACTTTTCAAAATTATTAATATAAAAGAATTTCATAATTTACATATACAATGATAATTAATAATAAATACAATTAATTATATGTTTATACATGGTAAATCTTTTTAAATTTGTGTAAAGTAATATTAAATATTTTAAAAAATAATTATTTAATTATTTTTGTAGGGTTTAGTAGTGTAGTATATATATATATATATATATATATATATATATATATATATAGTATTCGCGAATGATAGTGTTCTTTTGAAAGAAATTTCTTTGAATTGTTTTTTATAATAAAATAAAAATAAATTACCCACAAATAAAATATTTATAATGCTATTAGAATTGAGTTATTTTTATAAATTTATTATTTTTCAAGCAATGAAAATTGTTAATAATCAACTTTTAAATAATTATTTAAGTATAATTAAATTTGGGCTTGTAAATTTATTTTGGGCTTATGCAATTATTTAACGGAGTGAATTGTGGAAAGTGGGAGAGAAAGTTGGAAGAAAAAAAAGGAGAGAGAGAGTTAAAAAAATGGGCGGGAACAGTTTTTTCATAGACTTTGTTGTTTTTATATATGTATAGATAATACATCATACTTTATACACTTTATTACTCTTCTCAATATAATATAGTAATATAATATCAATCATTATTAAATATTGATTTGACATAAAATTAAATTTCACCCTACTTAAATTTCAAAACAAATACTTACATTTATTATTCATTAAGGATTTTAAATCCCTAGATTCTAAAACTTTAACTTGCTCCGCACACTTAAATCCCAAAACAAATGCAGCCTTAATTTTTCTGTTTGACTTGAAAATTTGAGATGTTTAATTGGAATAAGTTATATGTGTTTAATTTAAAATAACCAATTTATGTTGGCGTATACAGCTCAAATTTTTAAAAGATATATTACGAAATATATCAGTACTTATTTCTATAACTTAATTAGTATATCACGTCACAAATTTATTTTATTTAGATTCTTTTAATGCTATAATGTTGGAAACTGCCAACGAGTATGGAATGAGATCACACACATATTTAATAATTGGTGTTCCACTTTGGTATTCCAACATATGGATAGATGACACGTGGAATAATAAAAAAATATTCAATGGACCACCATACCCTGGATGCATGTGTTAAAAATTCTGAAGGACGAAACATCAATGAAACACGAAAAGCGAAACAGGAGAATCGAACCGAACGAGTACTACTTAAAGCAGTGTATTTCATAGTATAACTAACATAGGCATGTGAAAATTGACAATGTCATACAACTGCAAAAAAAATGAGTCCTATGTTAAGCCCTTGTAACAACTTAGATAGTCAAATATAATTCTACTATAAAAACTTATATGAGACGGTTTTATATATAAGATAGGGTACAATCAAACACAAATTATACTCACTTCTCTCAAAATGTTAAAGCATTAATGCTCAATTTATGCACCTTCTCACCTTCAGACGGTCTCATACAAGTGTTTTCCTAATTCTTTTGCAACTTACACACGACATTAATTCATTTAATAAATAGCCACACTTATAGGGAGTTCAATTTTGGTTCGATTTCCTGTTCTATTTTTCGTATTTCATTAGTGTACATTTCACTCTTTTGAATCTTTAACACATTGACTTAGAATATAGTTGTTTGTTGGATATTTTTATTATTCCAAGTGTGATTCATTCATATTATAAAATATAAAGTGAAACATCAATTATAAAGTAGGGTGATCTCATTCCGTTCAACTTAGGATAAAATAACAAGCTGGGTCGAGGTGATAGACGTCCATAATAAAATTCTTAGAAAATCCCTATGATTATATATCCAGATAATTAATTGTCACATATACATATATCCAAATAAAATTTCCAGCTTATGAGATTCACATTGGATTGGATGGTTGACAGCGGATATGCAATTGAGGATAAACCTTGTTCCACCAACAAACTCATTAAAGCGGTGAATCCTGATATTTTGAATCTAAATAAAGAATTGGAAACAAATATATTCTAAATTTTGCAGCGAATTGGAAACAAATCTTAACAAAGATATATTCTAAGAGAACACGGACATTGTCAAACTCGTAAATTCGACGGAACAATTCTGAAATTCAAGAAATCTCAAATCACCAGGACTCAAAAATTATATTCTTGCATCGGCTTCGAATTCGGCGACATCGAATTTCTGTAACTAAGTCTGTGTTTATGGAGTAGCTTGTAATGTGATTATGCCTGAATTTCTTCATGCCTGAGTTTGTTCATGTGCAAGTTCTCGTATAAAAATTCTATAGAGACTAATGCTTAGTCGTGCGCAGGTAGTGGAAGGGGTAAGAATTGAAGGAGGTGCCTGATTCCAAAGCTTGCACCCTATATATTTCATAATCAACCAGCTGCAGGTAATCAACACTAACTAAGATACACACATAGCTAATTTTTAAATTTACCGAACAGATTCCAGAGCATCATATATGAGTGATTTCATTATGTATGTTAAATCTATGTGGAAGTACTAATAAGAATTAATGATACGCATGAGAATGCTTTATTTATAAGAATAATTTTAATAATTTCATATTAGAATACTATTGTAGTATTTATTTTTATGGAAATCGATTTGAATCGTATTTGCAATTTTTTGTATATTTATTTGAAGATGTAATAGGATAGTATTGTGAAAAGAAATGGTAAAAAAGTATGTGATTATGAGGTTATTATATTGTGAAAAATAAAGAGTGTGTTATTGAAAAAATATATATATATATATATATATATATATATATATATATATATATATAAATGCAAAGTATAGTGTGAACAAGTTTCACGGTGAAACTAGTTAAGGAGTGTGAACTCCTTAATTCTATACAACATCTATCAATAAAACTTCGATCAATTATTGTATTTGAAATTTCAGATTTGACAAAAAATGGTGTGAACCCAGTTCACCGTGAACTCGGTTTTTAAAGTATCATTGTTATGTATAAAAATTATCACTGTTATGCATAAAAATTTTAACTGATATGCACAAAAACTATCCCTGTTAAAAAATGTGTTATATTTTTAAACAATGAAAGTTTTTGTGCAAAACAGTGATAGTTTTTGCACATAACAGTGATAGAGTTCATGTATAGACCTGGTTCACAGGAGTCTTACTCTTTAGATTTTTCTTATAATTTTTTATATATAATTATTGAATATACAAATAATACTACCTCCGTCCTCAACTCAATCGAACATTTATTAATAAGGTACGTCCCAAATTCAATTGAACATTTCAATAAATGGTAATAAAATTAAATTTTCTCTTTTATCTATGAGTGTGTTTCATGTGCACCCAGGTGCACCGTGCACTCATAGTGCATTTTAGAAACGTGCAACTATTCCAAACAGAAGCATGCAACTATGTTCTCATATTAACAGTTGCACTTTTCTGTGTAAATAAATCGCACTTTTCAACATAACAAGTTGCACTATGAGTGCACGGTGCACCCGGGTGCATACAAGATCTAGTCTTTATCTATACCCTTCAAACACCTCAATATTACACTCAATGTCATTATTTTTTTTAACATTAAAGTCAATTTTATCTCATTTAATTTACATAAATGTCACAACTTTACCATTTAACCCCCAATTTTATCCCTTTTAATAATAATAATATTTATTTTCTTAAAACGTGTGTGTACAGTAAATGTTAAATTAAATATGAGACGGGGAGTAATGATTATAAATTAGGATCATTAAACATAGATATTTTAAATTATTTTAACACTTAAAAAAAAAAGTTCACCCACTTTTTATATACAAATAATTATAACTTTGGACACATTAAATAAAAATTATGGCTATCTTTACAAAATGTAGAGAGAACAAACTACAAACCATCAAAAGAGACAAATGGATATGAAAAAGAAGAAATAATTTAATTTTTAATGACACCTAGATTTTTCAATTTTGAAATTAGTTTATGATGTAAAAGTTAGATTTTGGAGTTGATTTTATATTAAAAGATTGAGGTGTTCTAATTTCTCGAATAGTGACGGGTTAGTAAATTCTAAAATGATTTTAGAATGTTAAGTTTGTAATTATTATTTTTTATTGGGTACTCCATATACCCATTTTAATAAAATATCCCCTTTTTGCTGTTCAAAATAAAAAAAATAAAATAAAACACAAATAGTATAGATATTTGGGTACAAAATCTAAACTAGCCTATGTGGAGTGCCCTACAACCCTATCCGTAGAGGTAGTTAACAAAAGGTCGACATACAAACAGTGAAGCTACGTTTTTCCCGTGAAGCCAAAAGATACCACATTTTTTGTTCAGTTGTTTCATGCAATTCCACAAGCCACTACTTTCTAATGGAGTCGAAAAGCTGTTTATTTTTCCAAAAAAAGGGAAGGTGACTAATTATAGATTAATCTTTTTTTTTTTTTTTAAAGTACAAAAGTTGAAAGAAACTTGAGAAAAAAATTGCAACAAGTTGATTGGATTCCTGGCACAATCACACCTCGAAGAATCATATCATATCCCCATCTATAAAGTGAAACCAACATATGCTGTCAAAAAATAAAAAAAGTGAAACCAACATATCTTTTTATTGTCATCAATGCCTCAGGCCCTCAACCTTTATTCTTTTTTTAATATAAATTCCAACCCTCTTACTTTTTTTACTTTTTACGAAAATGGGAGGGGATAGTACGTAGACTAGTACTTGCTTCCTCCACATTGGTACTTTGTATTATCTTTGTCCGTTTGCTTTTCAAGTGTACATGTACTTATGGATATGGATTTAATTATTGAACGATTCATAGGAAAAATTAGGAATAAGTATAAAATTTAGAATCAACTTAATATAAGTACAAAATGGATTGCATATGTAGTTAAAATTGCACACAAAAATATAATGTACATGTGTATGTGCAATTATTTTGTACCCTTTTTTTATAAGAAAAATTCATTAAAAATGAATGTGTAGATACAAGAAATACCTTGTATGGGTATAAGAAAGAACTGTACATCAATTTGAATATCTACAACTATTATGAGATTTACTAACCAATCATTAAAAGAAAAATTAAATAAGGAGGGAAGTTTTGCTAACACCAGCTCCAAAATCTACTTCATTTGATTTCATCACTTAATTAAAATAAAAACTTATTAAATTTTAAAAAAATTAATTTCATTTTAAAATAGAATATTCGCGTGTGTTGTAGAAGAGATGGAATTAACATAATTCATCTAAAATTGAAGAATGGAAAGCGATTATAGAGGAGAAAGTTTGTTATAGATGGGAAACTGAAATCAGGAAAACTTAATGAATAAAAATACAAGTGGAAGTCCTATTTATAAGAAGTGAGGAGTATCACTTCTGTAAGCTATATAGTAACAGTATTAGTTGTACAAAGTAAAGGTATTAGTTGAAGAAAATTTCAAACTTCTTTTATATATTTAGATGTGTATATATATATGAGGTCTTCACTCTAAGGTACAAAATTCATGGAAAGATTACTCTAAGATACATTGTGCAAAACAAGTTTGCACTTTAGTATTTAGTTTGAACTAAAGTGCAAACTTGTTTTTGCACAATGTACCATAGAGTAATCTTTCCATGAATTTTGTACCTTAAAGTAATTTTCCCTATATATTAACTTCATAAAAATACTTGTACATAAGAAATTAATGCGAGTGTTGTGCTTCTTAAGAAATTCAGATTCCACATCAAAACCATTCACATATATGACCTTCGATTTTTCTTTTTTTTTTTTGGATGCCAAAAGTTTTGGTTAAATTGATCCAATGACGTATTGGTCCAGATCAAAATTTAATAATGATGCACGATGGGTGGGGGATATATAACTTAGGTGAAGATAAAATTAATGTTGGAAAAGGACACCCGTACGAACATAAAAGCGTCAACGAGGATAATTCACCCAATATTACATTAGTTATAAATTAGCTGTACTGACACTAGCTAATGAAAAGTTGAAAACCAATAAATAAAGCAAACCCTACTTTATCTCTTTCTTCTCTTTTTTTTTTATAACCTCTCGTTTACCCATTAATTTTCTTTGACCTTACAAATCGAGTTTCGGACCAATTGTTATTATGTATAATTATTTATAAAAATAATAAAATAAAACAAGAAATTAATGTAACAAAATGAATTATAAATATATCAAAATTATTAATCATGAAGAAAAATTATATGTAGAGAGATGAAATTAAATGCTATATATATAAATGCTTCTATCAGATATCTGCCAAACTTTGATAAACAAAACGATCGCTTTCGTAAAAAATGTGATAAACTCACTCAAAGAGTATGTTGGTGTAAGAAGCTTTTTTTGTTTGGTAAATAGTTTTCAAAATGCCAAGTAGGGTCGGTTCTAGGTTGGTTGAAATGTCACTCAAATATTAACTTAGATATTTAAGCTAGCCTAGCATGGTGGGATTGAATTATATATCAAATTCGGCAACGTAGATAGCTCCAAGAAATTAGGGTTGTTGAGTTCTAGCTGGTAAATTAATACAGTTATTTTGATTTAAAAGGGTAATTATTCAATGTATAAGAAACTTCTTTTTTTTCTTTGTAATCATAATTATTTAATTGAATCGTTGCATGCTTCATAGATTTCGATTTCGGCGGATTTAATTTCTTAAATTTTATCAGTCGATGGTGAAATTAAAATTACACAAATTTATATTATAGCCAATATGGAACACAAATTCTTAAAGAATCAAATTAAATTTAACTTTTAACCTGCAAAAAAGTGCAATAATACTTGATTATAATTAAGCAAATGAGTAAAGTATTTAACAATAAACGTCGTCATCCTTTTTTAAAGACTTGTAAATGAATTGGTCAAATTAAAAATAACATAATAATTAAGAAAAATCAAAGTCAATGAATTATCGGAACCATATATACGATTATACGTTTGCAAAGAATAAAAAATTAAATTTTATCAGTACATGAACTCAATTTTCTGTATCTTACTAGTTAAAAATAAATAATTGGATGTTACCAATCCTTGTATCTTTTTTAAGCCCTTACCTCGTTTTACTAACTAATTGTAGCTAAGAATATTCTTAGGGCCCGTTTGGCTAAGTTTATTTTAAACATCTTATAAACTATAACATCTTATAAGTTATTTTAAGAGCTTATAAGATATAATTTTTAAATATCTTATAAATTGTTAAATTGTTTGGCTAATACAACTTATAAGTTCTTTAATAATTTTTTAATTTTTTTAATATAATTTTTTATATATAAAAAAAATTTCGAAAAAAATTTTTTTCTGAAAATATTTTTTTTTTTCTGAATTTTTTTTTTCAAAAATATTTTTTTTAGAAAATATTTTTCGAATTTTTTTTCGAAAATAATTTTATTTTGCAGAAAACGGGACGGGTTTGGTTGAATTTGGGTCGGGATGTGTTGAGATAGGGATATGGTAGAGCTTATATATCTTTTGTAAAATAAGTTGGGATATCCCAACTTATTTTTTTGGAGCTTATAAGCTCAAAATAATTTTTTTTTAGATCTTATGAGATGTTAAACATCTTATTTTACCAAACAAAATTAAGGAGCTTTTAAGCTCTTAAACAACTTATAAACTGTTTTAAAGAGCTTATAAGTTGTGCCAAACGGGCTCTTAATTAAACAAATCCAAATTAATTATAAATAGAAAGTGCATGCATGCATTGCTAACTAATTTACCGAACTTGTTACAGAAGATGCACATGTTAGTAATTTAGTAGGTATTCACGTGTTGATAAGGATGATATCCCCATCCATCCTATCACACATATACACTTTGGTTAACATGTATTTGGAACCAATGTAGACATTTTACCTACCTTTCCCACCCCAAAAACTTCATATGGAATCTTCTCTTTATTGCATTTAATATTTGTAGTCATTTTCATTAATGCATATAACATACAGTAATAAAAAAATAAGCAGGGGAATCAAATCGACAAAAGGTGAATCGTGCAATTCAAGAGCACTTTTACCTATAAAAGTTCAAGATATACACTTATTTTTTTAATAAAAAAAATTAATCTCATTATATATTAAATATAAAAGTATTTTAAACAATTTAGACACGTTTAATATAGAAGGGAATTATAACTTGAGACAAATCAAAAAGAAAAAAGGACTAAAATTCCAATTTGTTATGTTTTTTAATTTTTTTTTCAGTTTGATAACCGATCCGATTGTTATACGCGACCCCTACTTATATCTTTAAAATCATCAATATTAAAAAAATTGAAATAGAAAGGAAAAAAGCATAACGTTACATTGAAATAAAACATGAAAGCTCATGAGTTTTTGGTAAAAAAGAATGCGTTTTGTCTGAAGTAAAATATGGACACAATGTAAAGAGTAAAAGGCTGCTTTAGTTAACGTGATTACATGCGATTCTTTTTCTTAAATCTCAATCAAGGGCTTAATTCCATTAGATTCTTCACGGTTTTGTGCGAATTTTCTTCCCAGATTTGGGGGATAATTCAAATGAGTTTCGGCATTAATTTACTACTGATTTAATGTTAAAGTATCCAATGCACTTTTTTCAAAGTAAAGATTGAATGGTACACCATTTGAATGATTTGTGGTTCTCGGGAAAAAAAGTTTTAACATGAAATAAAAGAACTACTCTACAAGGGAAAAAAAATAAGATAAGGGGCCGCAATTTCTTTTTCTTGGTTTGGACTTTTTAAATTTTGTGGGTATATTTGATGATCAAGTCAAAATTGTGTGTATATTAGTATCAATAAATTTAAATTTATGCAATCAATACTTTAGTTTGATAACGTCGACGTCATAAATGTAATCTATAATGCTAAATTGGATGCAATTTACCAACTTTAAGCACAACATTTGTTATAATAAGTTTGGGTACGAGGTTCTTAGGCCGTTAAATAAATCGGGATTGATGCTCGGATTGAATTCATATAAGTTAAAATATATAGCTAATATAATTAATTAAGACGGATGTTATGAAATACAAAAGATTGAATGTCCTTTAGGAAGTTACAAGCAATCCTTTGGAAGTTACATGCATATTACAAGGGACACTTCAATGCCCTATTAATTCATAATTTATGTATTCGTGTATAAGGTTTCCTATAAATAGGTAGTATCCATCTTCATTTGTACACACAATAAAAAATTAGTAAAACTATCATGTTTTGGTATCGCCCCCAAAAGTAGTCATTCTTGACTAACTGGGTAAACAAATTGTATTCTTTATTTATTTTATAACACGTTATCAGCACGACTGTTCTACCCATTAGTTTTCAGAATTTCGAAGTCTCCCTTATCGAATTTCTCTCCCTTAATCGGTAAGTTGTTGTGCTCATTACATTATATTCTCTTTGTTGTTTAAAAAAATTGTGAGTTTTAAATTTATGATTTTAATTGTTTAGAAAATCTTTATTTCGTGGTTTGATACTCTTATGCTTCTTTATTTAATTGTGAAAGTGTTAACTTTGTAGAATAAATAGATTGTTTTGTATAATATGTGATTTTGAAAAAAAAAAAATTGATACAGTTTTGTAGATTAAAGTAAATGAATTTTGATATTTTGATATGGAGTGCGATTGGTTTGTTGAAATATTATTTTTAAGTTGAACAAGACAAGATTTGGAATGATCATATATTTGTTAATTTATTGGAAAATTCATGGATTATGAGCTTCAATGTAGATTCTTCTTAAATATGTTCATTGGTACTAAATTCTGAGAATTTGAATTTTATATATGTTTTGCAAGTTTGGGCAATTTATGTTTTTGTATGAATATCAATCATGCAATTATTGTGGTTATTTACTTATTTGTGTGCATTTGTACTCATAAACTTCGAGCATTTAACCCCTTACTTTTGGACGATTTTCATGTATGGATATGATACTTTATGCTTTCTTGTTATACTAGTTTGGCCAAATTCTGAGATCTGATGATAACCGTTGATTTTTCAAAATAGTACTTATGTGTTGGTAATTATATTAAATTGGTCGTGTACATTGGTGCTTGACTATTGTTTTCTTATTTCTATTTAATGTTATGATAATTCTATGAGTTGGATTAATTTATCGGATAATTTAACAGTATTATATTATGTTGCATTTCATTGAAAATGTTGATTTTATAAAGTCCATAAGTGTTGCTATGAAAATATATTAAGATGATTGTTTGAATTTACTAAAATGACGTACAAGGCATAATTTTTATTCGGATGTCTTGGGTGATTATTTTGGTTTAATTAATTGTTGCAACTGTTAAAAAAAATTGATATTACTAAGATATTGAGATTTATCCTAAAGTTATGGGTCTTGAAAATATTATTATTGATAATAATAATAAAAAAAGGACATCAAATCAAGACCATGTTAAATCAATGATTTTATTTTATCATCATTTGGTTGAAGGTTTAAAATTTTTTTTGAATATTTTACAATGAAAGACCACTAATGATTGTGGATGGATTTAAAATATGATTGACTCCACCTACAGCTACAAAGTTGATAATGAATACAATTCGGCTATGTTCAAAATTATTTCTCAATTAATGTGGTGAAAATATAACTGATGATAATATGCTTGGAAGATATTATCTCCTCGAATATGCTCCTGCAACAGCAATGTCGAAATTTTTTTTTAAAAATGTTCTGAACAAATTATTTGTATTCTCTTGGTCTAGCAAAATATTAAATTATTGATGAACAATCATGAGTCCCTACCCACTGGTTTTTGTCCATTCCCTGAAGTGAATGTAACTTATCTCAAAATTATGGATGTAGTTGTGAGTGGATGACGTTGTGATAGATATACTCCATAAAATTATATAAACGTACTATAGTCGTGATTAGAAATAAGTTGTCTCCCAGAAGATGGACAATGGAGAAAATAAAAGGTACTTGGATAAATGATACATGTGTGGTGTTGAAGGTCATTAACTCCGTATCTATATATCAAATAACAAACCATCTTGAAAATGAAGGATGAAAATATTGATACTAATCATGTTGATGAGAATAATGATGAAATTTCATTCTTCCTGAAGAAGCAATGAATATGAAATATATGAGATTAAATTATGATGGTGATGTTTGTCTAATTAATAGTGTTATACACACACTATACTTAATAATATAAGACACTTTTCTCATTTGGAAGAGGGGGAGACAAATGTTAATATTATAAGTAACAGTGCAAATTTGATTGAAGACTCTAAAAGAGCCACTATATTTTCCCTGAAGAAACTAAACTCATTATAAATGCACTAATGTCTCACCAGTCTCAAGAAATCTATTGAGTTTTAAGGATATCCACATAAATGGGTATAATATCAAAAGACTCTAAATGAGAAAAATATTGAATGTTTATTGATTAATATATATATATATATATATATATATATCAATTCTTGAAAGAAATGTGTATTAGATAAATTGTATTCACTCTTCTTTCATCTATATTGTAGAAAATTAAATACAATTGATATATTATATCACCTAGTAGACCAGAAGTCTACTAATCCCAATGATTTTAATGACTCCAGAAGAGTTACTAAATCACATATTCTTGTAGTATATATATTCCAATTGAGATTGATGTCCCTGAAGGACATTCATTTTAAACAATTGACTCAATAAATGTCATGAATATACTCCCCTTTATAACTAGTGCGTGGGAAATAACCAATTGTTTCTCATCTGCGAATTTTAAGTTGTGCAATACATGTATTATCACCATAACGAACCCAACATCCCAGATTGGCTAACTGCACATTTAATGAAGATCATTTCCCGGCATTAGGGGGAGATAAGAATCCAAAACTAAATGAATACCGAGAAATTTTCCTGAAGGAAAAAGATCTTCACTACTTAGACCCACACACTAGTGAAATTGAACTATAAATTCAAATGTTAATTAACCTGCAATTAGCAAGATTCTACCAAATGTATTTACTAAAGGAATGACTAAATCGCAAATATTTGATATATATGATTCACTAAGTATAGAGGTTCCAACAAAATTGGATATATATGTTAATACGCCTACACGTTAGAAGTGTGAAGGACCTCTTAACACAAAAATAAATTCGCGGTAAACTACAGCTAGCTAAAGTATTCAGTCATCCACAAATCTTCTGAAGAGATTCGTCCTGAAGACGAAAATCCTAGTAACAATGCACGTGCACAAAATAATCAAATACTAGGATTGCGGAACAACTAGATCAAAATATTTTGGGAAATGATGAGGATCTTGTTTATATGAATTTTACAAATACAAGAGAAGTAGCAATGTTGTCGACAACATACTCACCTCCACAATTACTATTACAAATAAAAATCTAGATCCAGTACCTAAGTCAATAATTGAGTGCCTGAAGCGCTCCGACTGGGTAAAATAAAAAGAAGTAATTGTGTCGAGCTAGACTCGCTAAGCAAAAGAATTTTTTTCATGTACACCTGGAAGTGTGTATTTGCACAAAATAATAATGAGGTGGTGAAATACAGAGCGAAATTTAGTAGCTCAAGGGTTTTCGCAGAGACCCGATATTAATTTATTCTCTTATTATGTATAGAATAACGTTCTGCCACTTAATATCTCTGGCAAGAAATGTGAATTTAGAAATGCTATAAATGGACATTATATCTTCATATGGGTAATGAATATCAATTATTTATATAAAAGTCCTTGAAGGATTTAGCATGCCTGAAGCATGTAAATTAAATCCAAAAGAAATTTATTCTTTCAAATCGCAAATGTCCTTGTATATGCTCAAATGATTTGGACGTATGTGATAGTCTAGTTAAAGAAGGCTATATCATTGACCCAAATAAGTCCATATATTTTTATAAAGAAAAATGTGTCAAAATTTGTGATCATTGCAGTATATGTTGATGATCTCAATTTTGATTGGAACCCCCGAAGAGATCCAAGATACATTTACATACTTAAAGAAACAATTTGAGATCAAAGATTTTGCAATTATTAAGTTATGCTTTAGTTTATAAATTGGTCATCTAGAATATGAAATATTTGTCCATCAATCTGCATATACCCAGAAGGTACTAAAACAACCTTAAATGAAAAATGTACATCCATTGGTCTTTCGGATGTTTGATCATAATACAGATCCTGTTAGATCGTGAAAGAAAAGTGAAAAGATACTTGGTACTGAAGTATAATATCTCTGTATAATTGGTGGATTAATATATCTTGCTAACTATACGATACTTAGTCATTAAGTACCATATTCAGTATTGGTGGATTAATATATCTTGCTAATTGTACAAAATAAAATATATTTCACCGATTTTTTTCTTTATCCATCTCACGAGTTACAAAAGAACGGTGAAATTGATGTGCAATAGATACAATCAAGTGAGATTTAGCAGATTTACTTATTAAGGCATAATTGGCTGCAATATTTGAGAATCTATAAAGCATACAGAAATGCGTCGGTTAAAAGATCTCAAATGATGTTTAAATCAGGGGGAGAATTAATACACTAAGTAATATGTACTTTTCCCTCTTTACTAGGTTTTTATCCCACTAAATTTTCCCCAATAAGATTTTTAACGAGGCATAATGACAGACATTCAAAGGGGGAGTGTTATGAAATACATAAGATTGAATGTCCTTTAGGAAGTTACAAGCAATCCTTTGGAAGTTACATGCATGTTACAAGGGACATTTCAATGTCCTATTAATTCATAATTTATATATTCCGTGTATAAGGTTCCCTATAAATAGGTAATATCTCATCTTCATTTGTACACACAATAAAAAATTAGTAAAACTATCATGTCTTGGTATCGCCCCCAGACGTAGTCATTCTTGACTAACTGGGTAAACAAATTGTATTCTTTATTTATTTTATAACAACGGGGAAATAGACTATTTATTTTGATGGAAAATTAGTTCGTGAAATTGGAATGATGATTTAGCTATTTTCTCAAAGCGTAAAAAAGAACAATATTAATCATCTAAAAAGTCAAGTGTGAATAGTTCAAGTAGTTAGAGTTTCACCACCTGAGACCCCGATGTCTTGGGTTCGAGGCACAGAGAGAAAATATTATTTCCCTTTTGTGGTGGTCCCCATCTTGTGGGGTGGTGGTCTCGTTCTTGTGGAGTTGTGTGTGCAGTTACGGTTCCGAGTTGCAGTTTCGTGTGGTCCCATTTTATGGGGTTGCGGTGCAGTTACTGTTCCGAGTTGCAGTTTCGGGTGGTCCTCCTCTTGTGGTGGTTACGGTTCCAGTTTACAGCGAGATGATCGAAATGATGTTGCGGTTCCGAGTTGCTGTTTCGGGTGGTCCCCCTCTTGTGGCGGTTGTGGTTCTAGTCTACAGCGAGATGAAATGATGTTGTCATGTGCCCGATGGTAGAAAGAATTATTGTAATTGATTATCTTTAAAAAAAATCATCCACAAATTTAGAATTCACATACAGAGTAGCAAAAGTGGAAAGACACTACCAAAAAAACAAGAGTTGATCTCCCATGAACAAGTTTCATACCATGAAATTAAATTATTTGACTCATTTCACCCATTTTAACCTCGTTTTGTAACATATACATTTCATGACTTGTACACCATCAAATTAAAGATTATTTGAATACAAAAACTCATGAATTGGTCTCCTATGAACCACATCTATTCTATAAACTTGGATTATTTGATTCATTTAATTCATTTCCAACGCATTTTTCCAAACCACAAAATTTGACCTGTATTATACACTGAGTAGGGTTAAACGCCATGAATTAAAAACAAGGTTTATAGCATGAATCAAGTCTATATAAATTTTTGTCAAAACTCATATGACACGATCTCATACATGAGACAGGATACAACCCACCATTCCCAAAGTATTAAAGCGTCAATGTCCAACTTATGTCTCATCTCACCGTGAGACCGTCTCATGCAAATGTGTTTTTTATTTGAATTTGTCTCACTATTGTGTTATGAATTTTTTATTTTTTTTTGAAAGGGGTCATGCAAAAATTCAAATGCTAATTAATTATAGGAGGCAAAAAAATAAAACACTCTTTTTTTTAAATAATTAGACTTGGTCATGAAGTTTTAGGCCTCGTGCCTTCGAACAAGTCTATCGTCGATCATGGAAGAGTCATGTAATTGATAATAAGAATTTAATTAATACATATTGGAGGACAATAATGGTACATGCACTTCAGCGTCGATCTCCCAATTTTATTGCATTTTTATTTATAAAATAATTAACTGTACGATCCAACCCCAATCCATTTATTTTGGAGTATTCAATAAAAATACGTATTTATTCAAAAATAAATGCATTGCTCATTTCACTCGTCAAAAAATATTTTTAAAACTTCATCGTTTTATAAAAATGGTGTCCATACGCGTATATTTGCATTACAATTCTCACCTGCGTAGTCTGCACAAATATTTATATACATGTTGAGAATAACACGTATAATACTCTAATGATTGATATAATTATTAAAAAACTTACATAAAATAGCCAAATATTTAAATCATTAACTTCGTCGGCGCCATAGGCCATTACAATGTGAATGTACGATTATTCAAGTCTCTGATCTCAGAATTGAAATTTTATAAGAATACACATGACTTAACTGTCAGAATCTTCTTCTTATTATTTTTCTCATAAAAAAAATCAGTTCTAATTATTTAAAAAAGAATTTTTGCCAGGATGGTATAATTAATTGATTTTAGACTACTGTCCATCGTGAAATGGCTTAGTGCTTGAAATCAATAATTATTCTTACGTACCTTCTAAGCCAACTTAGTTAAATTTTTAATTAATTTACTGTCATGGTTAAAATTTCACCAACCGAATTAGATGTTTCGAAGAAATAGATCTTTTACTAAATATTTTCCTTGTTTGAAAATTCAAATTCGGTCATAATTAATTGCAGCTATTGAGTATTGACCCTTTCATTTCTAAAACAATTTAAATTAATTTAATTATTATTTATCAAGTCATATTTTCTCGTTCAACTGTTAGACCCCCTATTAATTTATGAGATCATGATTCATGACCAATCGATCAACGCTAATATTATACTATTTAACTTTAATGAGCTAAAATTCGAGAGACCGTACGTATCTAGAAGTAAATATAATGCGGTTTAGGTTAAACCACTTGCACTAGCAAAATTATTTAACTTATTAATAGTAATAGGAACATATTGTAACAGTATTCAAGTAATTATTATTAACAATTTTGGCTAGGTCTTGTATGCACTCAAGTGCACCGTACACTCATAGTGCATTTTAGAATCGTACAATTTATTATACTAAAAAGTATAACTATTAATATGGAAAAATAATTATACAATTCAATGTTAATAAGTTGCACTTTTTATGTGCATAATAGTAGTAGAGTTCATGTATAACATAATTTCAAAATTTATCAAAAATATTTTGAACTTTTCGATAATAGTTTTCTAATATTATACAAAGCGGTGCTTAAATTTTCTTGCTCCACCTTTCGTATTTAATTAGTGTTTATAAATTGCAAAGATATAACAGAATAAATTTGAAATTAAAAATTAACATGAATCGACGATGGTGCTTGTTGCTAGTTTTGACCAGAGAGGTAATTTATTCTATTTTTGTGTAATTTAATTCGTCACGACTTATGAGTCGTGACTATTTTTCAATGTTTCTTCTTCATTTCTAGAATTTTATTTTTTTAACCTCATGGATTATATCTCATGTTACTATTGCATTTTCCATGCTATAATATTTCAATATCGTCGAAAGGGACTGCCCATTGACCAAACTCAGATGCTAGTAAAAATGGAAGATGTGATGAAATATATTAAATAAAGAATCATGGACTAGTTTTAAGTTTTTTATTTTGTTTCGATCAATCGAGACCCAAATTGTCCTGCCTCGTGACCAACACTTAAATTGATAATTACAAGTCAAGTTTGTCCTTTTATATATATTAAGGGTGCAGAAATCGGTAGGCGCCAGGCGGGCGTTCCTAGGCCGCCTAGGCGCCGCCTAATTTTTTTTTTCTAGATATTAATTTTACTTTGAAATTTTCAACATGAAAAATAAAAAATCACAATAATTAACATAAAATCATAGTCATAATTACAAAATAAGAACTCAAAAGTAGTGTTTTTAATTTTTAGATTTCTTTTAATTTAAAAAAAATAAAAATCGGCCGCCTAGGCGCGAAAACGCCTAGAACGGCCGATTTTGTGCGAAGCGCTGCGGACGACCGGCGCCTAGGCGCAATTTTTACATCCTTGATATATATTGAAAAGTATATAAAAAAATTGTCTTTAAACTAATGTATTTGAGTTATAAATCTGAAGGGTTATCATTCGGCGCAATATTGTATCATCTAATTTTATAAAAAGATAAAAATTCATATGAGACGATCTCATAAATGAGACGGACTTCAAATTAGCATAAATCACACCTACCTACGGAGTTCAAATTAGTATAAGTCACACCTACCTCTCACAAAGTGTTAAAAATATTAATACACAAATTATACTTCATCTTATCATGAGTCTGTCTCACGCACGTGTGCTTCATATAAAATATATGAAAAAAAATTCTGCATTTTACGGAAATCATACGTGTCAGATCGAGTCATGATAATAATATTTTTTTGTTGTTTACCCTCATAATATAACGTTAAATAGGCTAAATATTAATAATATATTAATGACAAATATAAGATAAAAACTTTTGCGAACCCTCATTAACGGTGAATTCTACATTTTTAATATTTATTTATCATTAACTAAAAAATAAAATAATATTTTCTTATGTGCATAATACTAATAGAGGGAAAATTCTCATGTGCATCACATGAATCAATAAAATTGGTGCAATTTAATTTTAAGAGTTCTTTTTTTAATTTTTTTCAGTTTTAAATTTTTTTTTTCAATTTTAATTTTCTTTTAACTTTAATTTTAGTTTTTTTTTTCTCAAATCGGACCCAAACCCCGCCTGAGTGGTTCATGGTTTACTAGGCCCAAGTGATTCATGGTTCACCCGGCCCGAATGGTTTATATATATTTTAGGATTCATTGTTTAGGGGTTAGGGTTTAGAGTGCATAGTTCATCCAAATTAAAATTGTATCCAATTGCACCTTTGCAATTGTGCAATTAGTACACAGGAGAGTAACTCCTAATAGAGCTCATGTATAAACTTGATCCGTATAAACATAAATGTTAATCAAAATACAATACTTACATATTTTATTCAAATATTAATATTTATTATATTATTTTATGAGCAATCATGTAATCTTGCAACTTTCTTTTTTATTGTTCAAAATTCATAAATGAATGTTATTATTTATAGCACAAAAACAATTTTGTCCTTTTAAATAAATCAATTATAAATATCTCTAAATTACATTTCACATCATAATTGCACATCAATATATTTAATTTTTGCCTCATTTTCTAAAGAGAATCTAATCTCTCTCAACAAAAAATAATTTTACTCATTTTAACATTTTTTTAAAGACAATAAATTACAATAGTTTCCTAAGATAATAAATTACAATATCTCTTTCTACCATCGGGCATGTGACAACATCATTTTATCTCATTGTAGACCAGAACCGCAACCACCACAAGAGGGAGACCACCCGAAACCGCAACTCAATTACTCCTTTTAATATTACTCTCCGTCTCAACTCTTTTTTCACGCTACTTTTTTTCTCGTATTTTAACGAGCGAGTTGTTTATTAGTATTCAAAATGATAGAGTGACTTTTAAAAAAGGGTCAGGAGTATGATAGATCTACAACTCCTTTATTATATGTCTTCTTAAAAATTACTTTATAATTTTAAATATTAATTAAAAACTCTCTAATTAAAACACGAAAAAAAATAGTAAATATGAAAAAATAGTTGGAATTGAGGGAGTAATAAACGACTCTTTCATCAAAACTTGTGTTATTTTGGCTTGAGGAATTATGAGTTGTTTTTCCATAAACCGAATATATACTATGAACTTGAATTATTTGACACATTTCACTTATTTTCAACACTTTTCTAAACAATTAAATTTAACATTTATTATACTTTGAATAAAATCAAATGATATAAATTAAAAATAAAGTTTATACCATAAAACAAGGCAATATAATTTTTTTGTGGAAATTATAAAGAGGATCGATGGAGCATGGAGTGATGTTTAATTTCTACATTTATTTGCGGACCTATAATTAATAATTAATTTATTGTATAAAGCAGTTTTGGCGGAGAGTAATAAAAGCCCCACAAGTTGCAATTCACATGATTTGTGACAGCCGTAAAATTAGGTGATTCCACTGTGGAGAAGGTTTGTGCTTTGTTTCACCTTATTATATTAAGCAACCCCAACCCAGTTTAATTAAAATTAAAACACCAAACAATAATTGTACCTGCCAAGTACACCCATCTGTATACCCTCCCCCCTCACCCCTATATTTATAATCCCCACTCCCTCTAGATCTACTCCTCCCAACTTTCTCTCACTAAAACTTGACACTAGTTTTTCCCCAATTTCCAACAGTATGAAGAAATTGATGAGGAGATTATCCAGAATCGGCGATTCATCGCAGTACTGCCTTTTGCGGACCCAGTCGCGTGCGGCGCGGTGCTCGGAGTCGTTCAGGCGGAGGTCCGGCGGCGTGCCGGAGGGGCATCTGCCGGTGTACGTCGGCGAGGAGATGGAGAGGTTTGTTGTGAGCGCCGAGTTTTTGAATCACCCGATTTTCGTGATGCTGCTCAATAAATCGGCGCAGGAATACGGTTACAAACAGAAAGGCGTGCTTCGGATCCCCTGCCACGTCTTCTTCTTCGAGCGCGTGCTAGAGGCGGTGCGCGTGGGCGCCACCGATTTGCAGGACATGGTTAAGTCTCTAGCCGATGAGTTGTAGCAGAGAAAGCTAAACGACGTCTCGCTGGGGTATAGTTGTCATTTCACGGGGACAATGCTGGGGTAGTTTCGTCACGTGAAATATCAATTTGGGGCCAATATTTTGGGGGTGCATATCTTGTACGGATATGGTTGAAATGATAATGGTGGGAGGCATCAGGCATGGTGTAATGGCTTCTCACCAAATCGCCATAACATAATCTTTAACCCTTTTGATTAGATTACAATATTATAATCTTGTTTAAATAAAAGGGTTACATTACTTTAATCTTGCCCTTTTGATTAGATTACACTATTTTGTGGTTGCTTCGGCGCGCTCAACAGTCTATTTTCAGCTTAATCAATTTCTCAACTGATAATTACATATATCAAAATATTGATATGATTTTTATTTAGGCTAATTTTTTTATACATTCAGCTGCACCAATTTTAGAAAAGATTCATATCGCATTTTTGAAAAAGATTATAGAAATTTTTTATTTGACTTGAATTGATTATTACTATAGAAAAATAGTTGTATTGTTTAATATAAATAAATTGTATCTTTTAATATAATAATTTATATGTTTCTAAAATAAACAATGAGTGCACGATGCACTTGTATTGTATGCACATGAGACCCATTTTTTATTTACTGTCATATGTTGTTTCAGTAAATTTCTAATGGTCAAGGTCTCATAATTATATAAAGTATATTTATTAAAGAGTAATATTTTTGTGAACTAAATTTATACATGAATTATATTATTCTTACGGACAAATTCTATCGTTGTCATTCACAATATCACGTTTAAATAATGTTATTAATAGTGATAAAATTTGTGCATAACAGTGAGTGTATACGTAACAATAATATTGAAGAAATATAGTTTACTGCGAACTCGTGTCCAGTGTTTTTAAAACCTGACCGGACCGGCTGGTTCAACCGGTTTAACCGGGAACCGGTCCCTGAACCGATCCGGAGACCCCCTAAAAACCGCTTTTGTAGAACCGGAGAAAACCGGTTCTATGCTTAAAAAAAAAATTGGAATTTCAATGGCCGACGAACTCTTCTTCTCTTCGGTGGCGACGTCAGCAGATTTTTCAAGTGGCGAACACCACGACGAAAAAACTGTTTAATTTGCTTGCAAAAAGTTAACAATATTTTGTCTCTCTATTTCTTGGAGGATTTGCTTGAATCTTGGAGGATTTGTTTGAGGGGAAGGGTGGATTTGTTTGAATCTTGGAGGATTTGTTTGAGGGGAAGGGTGCTGGGAACTGGGAAGTGCAGAGCCGCGCCGCAGACGGTGGAATTAATTTTTTATGTATGAGAATTGAGAAGAATTAGGGTCTAATATTATTTATAGTTTAATACTTTTTTTCTATTTTATTAAATCAAACTTGTTGGGCTTCTTAAAAAACTGTACTAATGGGCTTGACATTTTTAAATTGGATTGTCAATTAATGGGCTGGAATTTAAATAGTTAAATTTAGGAGTATAAATTTAAAGTTTTAAGTTATAAGGTATATGTTTAAATTTGTGTAGATGTATATTTATTTTATTTTTTAACTAAATATAAGAAATATTTAAAAAAATTAGGCAAAAATCACTTTAACGGTTGAACCGCCGGTTAAACCGGTCCGACCGGTTGAACCGCTGACCGGTGATCTGTCCAGTTCGGTTATGAAAACACTGCTCGTGTCCATATAAATTTTTTTCTTTATTTTCTATAATTATAAATTAGCATTCCCTCTTACGTTTCAGCTGCAGGGAAAATAGGAAAAGAATAATCATGGTGAAGATTTAAATAGTCAAAATTTAATTGCAAAGACAGAAAAAAAATCTTCCGGGTCCATTGGTTATAGTTTGTTGTCCTACCAAGTACGGAAGTGGAACAAGAGTTTATGTGTAAGGAAAGTTCCATGACATTTCGCATCAGTTTACAATTTATAGTGCAAAATTTATGCTGGATTTCAAACACATCGATTTGAATTAGAATTATAGTGACACCCAATTTATTAAAAAAGAAATAAAATAATGCTGAAATAGAGGGAATGCAAGCCTTTTGTAAGGATGAGGTCAAACAAGTTTGTCATGATTTCATCATAAACAGATCAGAAGTCGATAAATGAAAGGGAAAAAGTTTTTTCTTCTCATAATTTATCTATTTTTTTATTTTTTATTAGAAAAACTTTAATTGTTTATTTCTAGTCTTATAATTAAATTGATTGTTCAATTTTAGTTCATTTTTTGCAAAAACATTGTGAACAACTTTGTTTCAATCACATACATGATGCAAGACATTTGCTGGTAAAATGTGGGAGTTCCTTTTACCCTATGTGACTTGGATGATGATTTTTTTTTAATCAATTAAATTACACGTGTGTAAATAATCTAATAAATTAACCAAAGGTAAAATAAAAAATTTACAAATTAAAAAATGACTAAATTTTATCGACACGTGTTTTGATGTGACCGAAAATGACATCTATCTCCATTTTTCGTTAAAATTTGAACAATCAATTTAGTTATAGAACTAAAGTTAAACATTTAAATTTTTTAGAATAAAAAAAATAAATAAATAAATTATGGGGCTAAAAAAATATCTTCCTCCGGTATTTGATGTCTTAGCGATCACAAGGATGCAAGAACTATATTTGATTATGCACACTTAATAATAATATAGTATTCTTATATATATATTTGGAAAATATTCGACACATTTTATTCTTTCAACATCTCTATACCATGTGTCACACCCTAAGGTAAAAATGGTTGGGGCGACTCTTTAATGTATATCTTACTTTGGTAATAATGACCCTACATCGATTCTTTCTAAAAATATCACAATCCGGTACTGGATTCACACCCACCTTTTAAGAGGGGTGTGATTCTCGAATTCATGTATTCGAATGTCACTTGACGAATCGACAAATAATAAAATAAAATAAATTAATGGGCACATGAATCTGATACGTAAATCCAGCTAAATGATTATATATGGTCATGTTATTAAACGTTAGACATATTATTTAATTAAAAGTTTATTATCTAATGTAACTTAAGTTGACAATGTGACACTCGTTTTAGAGTGAATTCATCATTATGACTTATGTATTGGGTTTATAATATTTAAATTGTTATTTTATTACTTAATTAGATTAAATTACTGAATATTGTTAAGTTTTGAGTGAGAAAAAAAATGTAAATTACATAGTATATTTTATTTTACAAATTTTACAAATTTATATATATTTTTGGTTGTTATATATAATAAAACATAAATAAATAGACGTATCATCCTCGAATCGATCGCATCCCTTTTTTTTTATTCGTATTCTCATATTCGTATCATATTGCTCCAGCACTTGCATACCCTCATCCGTGCAATATGCACACATATATCATATGATCAAGGGTTTGTTTAATTATTTTTTTTAAATCTTGAAATGAATATTAACTTGTGTAAAGTAGCTTATATTGATATCATATATGCTAAGTGAAGTGTAATTTAAAAAGTAAACAAAAAACTAAAACACATAATCGACAGTTGCGCATCAAAACTGGATTAGAATGTGGTATTATAAATTCTTCGGCGTGATGCTCAAACTTGATTAAATTTCCAAGAAACTGGGATTAATATTATTATCGATTTTATTTATCCATCAAATTTCTGAGAAAGTAAGATTAATTATTATTATAAGTTCGGACTTTTTAAAGAGATATTCTATTTTCTATCTTTCTTTTTTTTTGTTGGTATTGCAAGGTGGAATGTTGCAAAAGAAAGTATGAATGACGTAAAATTAATTAATTCAGTAATCAGTTAATTATGCTCATATCAAACTTCAAACCCCAAATTATTAAAGTTAATTTGGACCCATCTGCTACTTTAAATGACAACTCGAATTGACAACTTTTTTTTTTTTTACAGGAAGCAGAACGAAACACAACTAAGCAAGATCAGCTATTACATTGACTTAAATTTCGTTCGGTCAAAACGGCATAGCAGAATGGTTCCACCCTCTCGAAAGCAGATGCAGCTAGGCAATGCGCTACACTATTCCCCGTACGGCGAATCCACTCAAATCCAATTTCTTCAAAGCTCGGTCTGTATGCCAGGATATCTTCTGTCACAGTGCCAAATAAAGACAAGTTTAGCCCGAGATTTCTGAGTTCTTTAATTAAAGTTTGAGAATCCGATTCCATAATGATCTTGAACGATGTTCGAGCCAAAGCTATTTGGATGCCCCGCAGCATTGCATATGCCTCCGCAGAATCAACATCCATGAATCCATTCACTCTCTCCGAGAAACACCAAAGCACTGTGCCATCCTCGTTCCGAGCTACTCCTCCCACACCGATCTCTCTTCCCCTAAGAACCGCTGCATCAGTGTTAATCTTGACGAAACCCCCGGGAGGCGGCTTCCATTTGTTATTTGTTTCCCCATTCGTACTCGGCTCGGTGAGAACTCTGTTGGCATGATTAAATTCCTCCACAAGATCAACTGCCTTCGCATACAGGAAATTGCTGCCCATGCTCTTGTCTTAAAAAACGAGCTTATTCCTATCCCACCACAACAGTCATAGCAGAGTCACAAACAAAGCATGTTTATCCTTCGGAATCTTTTCAATAACCATACGGATCCAGCAGCTTAAAGGTTCGCCTTGATGAGCAACACCTGAGATGGCAGTCTGAATAGGTGAGTTTTGCCAAAATTGGACAACCCCTTCACATTCTTTCATGGCGTGCTCTGCGGTCTCGGGTTCGCTACCACACCGTTTACAGAAAGGATCTACATCAACAAAGCGGCCTATGAGATTAATGCAAACCGGGAGGATCTCTTTGAGGCATCTCCAGATGAAAACTCGGATTTTTGGTGCAACCTTTAACTCCCAGACCCACTTCCACTTCGTCTCTTCATGTTGGCCAGTCTGCAGATTGTTCGCCACCTCCAAACTCAAGTAGTACCCTGATTTCACGCTGTAAATTCCATTCTTCGTCCCACTCCAAGAAACACGATCGGGTTCGTTCAGACGTCGGAGCGGTAGGCGGCATATGAGATCAGCCTCCTCCATTTCAAAAAGGGTGTAGATAAGGGTCTCATTCCATCCGCTATAATCATCCAGTAGCAAGTCCCGCACCACAATATCCTCTGCATTCTCACCTCGGTTGGATCTCACTCGAATTGACAACTTGAATCAGCTTAGCCACTCCTCAAATCCAAGAAAATAATACTTACGAAATTTGGAATTAAATATAAATGTTGCGTGTAGCCACGTGTCACGTGACATCTTTTTTTTCTTGTAATATCAGTGAAAATTGAATCAAATGTGAAATAAATTTAATACATGAAATGATTATAACAAAATTAATATGTATAAAATCTTCATGTTGTAATTGATATTGGTCTAATATTATTTGATAGTTAACCCTTCAATAATGCAAGAGCTAACTAAGTGATTTTTCCGGTTAAAATTCTTAATAAGATAAATAATGATAGTGGTAGTTGTAAATTATTTTATCCTTGAATAATTTTAATTGTATGTTGTAATCGTGGCTTTTGGCAAGAGTGTTACTGTTAAACAAGTAGTACTTGTTTTTTTTTTGTATTAATATTTACGGTGTTTGTTGTGAGAGAGACATCGAGTTTAAAGATTGTATTAAATTTTGAGGGATATATCATTGATGGGGAGAGATTGTTGGGCTTCTATTATATTTATAAATTACATGACCAGATTGTATATTTGTAAACTGAATAATATTAATAATGACGATCATACGAGAAGTGTTTGCGTTAATTGAGCAGCGATGGATGACTAGTAGTATAAATGTATGGAAGGAAAAAGACGAATTTACAAATGAGTGTAATATATAAATAAATAAATTATTTTAATATTTTAATTCTCTTCCATCAAGCATAAAAAGTAAATATGAATCTCATTCGCCGTATGAAGCAACACCATCACTGAAAAAAAAAAATAGTTGTCTACAAAAAATTTTCAAATCGCTATGAAAATTGTAGGCAAATCTTATTATTTAAGGACAAAATTATATTAAAAAAATATTGAAAAATTTTGTAGACAATGCACTATTTTCTTGTAATGAAATGAGTGTAAGATATAATAATTTATTTTAATTTTTAATTCTCTTCCATCAAGCATAAAAAGTAATATGCAATTTATATTTGGTTCAAGTCAATGACTATATTTCACTGCATTCGAATAGTTATTGAACTACATACAGAAAGTTGTCACCCGCTCATCAGTTGAGATAACATATGATTGGAGAAAGAATTGGAAATATTAAATTAAAAAAAAAAAGAGGGAAGATTAAAATAATAATAATTGATGCCATAAGGGTGCCTTTAATTCCGCGTTGAAGTCCCTCAAAGTCGTGTTTGCCTCACATTTCTTGAGCAATTGAGTCCCCCAATATATTGGACGAAAACATCCAATTTATTATACGATTAACCTGTTAACTTATTCTGAAACTAAGCTGTTAAAGAATAAATCTTAACTAAAGCATCTAAACTAACGGCCCCAACTGTCAATCATAATAATCATTAACATAAACCAAAGGCCACATGAATATTATATTCGAAAAACTTGTGACGCGTTTGTTTGTGATTAGCTGAAAGAGTATTGTTATCATAATTATTATTAAGAATGATTATTCCAGTGTGAAACTGGTTGTCCTTGATTCACGCTATGACTCAAATGCTACGTGTACGGCTACGTCTCGTTTTAACCTAAAAATCATCTTCATTGTCTGGAAGAATAAAGAATGTAATCCCATGAAGATTTAATAGTAAATTGTAATCAAGAATTTTGAAGAAGTCAAGGTATATTATGCTCTGCTTTGCTGTTGAAATAAGACTGAGATATGCAGATCCGAGAATTATGAATCATAAACTCAAGTTCACATAAATTTATGTCGAGAAAGAAAGAGAACATGCGAGTAATAAGTAGCTGATACGATGCACATGGCCTCACATCTTCTTTTACTCCTTCATTGATACCTCCCTTTCACATTCATTTCTACCACGAATCAGAAGCGCCATTTTGAAAAAAAGTTGTATTCTTTAATTACTCGAATATTGAATTTTTATTTAAGCAGTCTTGGGAGGATTTTTGAGATAGTGAAGAAGGGTAAATATTATATACTGTTGCTAAAATATAATTTTCGTTTCTTTTTTCCCTTGAGGTTACATCTCAACAATTTACACCCTAAACGCTACCTTATGACACTGATGTAAGATCCCAAATAGCCATCACGTTTGCCCCCAATCGCTCCCTTAAATCCATGAAGACATGACAATAACAAACTAACTCAAACGTACACACTTCACAAACATTGTTTAATATCTTTTCAATAAATTCAAGATTAAAGAGTACTAAACTTGCCCCCATCTTGATTAAAGAAGTTGATAAAATACATGTATAATGGACTCTATTCCTAATAATAAAAGTACAATATCAATTAATGGCCAGTTAGATGTGAATGGAGATTTTTCTTTGAAAGTATGGTTTGTTAATCCTAAACCTTTTCTAGGATGCTAATACTCTGTAAATATGCACTTTTGGGTATACTTTATACTCAAGTAAATAAAATAAATTTTTCCTGATAAAAAAAAAAAAGAAGATATTTTGATTTGTTTCTCAAATGGGAAATTTTCCTTTTACGAAAAGGACACTTATTTTGGACAGGAGGAAACTATTTGAGAAATAACATTTCCCCAAGTTTCTTCATAAAATTGACAAAAGTAAAAGCATTAACTTTTCTTGTTCGGACAATCTTTTGCAATATAGCTCTGGGGTTGATACAAAATACATTTAAAAAAGAGTGGAAAAATTCTATTTCTACGGACAAAAAAGTAGATTGAACCCGTGAACTTATAGATTAAAGTTAAAAACTCAATGAAAGATCACAAGACTATGGAATTGCTTAAAAGTTGATAAAAGACAAAAAAATACTGTAAAAATGGAAAAGATCTTTAATAAATTAGACAGAATATTCTTGACTTGCAAAAATGCATGGAGGCAAAGAAGTTCAAAACTTGCCCACACCAGAAAATAATTAACAAAGTCATACCTTGAACTATCTCGTTTTCCTCTTCTTCTGGTTTTTGTAACTTTCATAAAGGTTGAGCGACATTGTTGTACGATCTAACTCAGACCTTAATCTCTCGTTCTCTTTGATATCACGGAGCAACAAGAAATGCTCAGCAAGTTTCTTTCTAATCTCATTTTCATCAATTTGGCCCACTAAATCGAGGTCTGTCTCAGATTTTAAAGGCACATGGTCGTTTCCCCTCCTTTTCTTGTTTGTTGCTCTTTTATTAGTGTCGGTAGATGGAGTGAAAGACATGTTTTCCTGGGATAAATCGGAATAGGCTTGTTGTGGGGAGACATGGGAATGATAAACCTGGTTATTGGCGGTGTGCATGGTTGAGATGCTAGAAGCAATCGAAGACACGGATGGATGATAATGTTTCGTAAGAAGATTAAGTTCCCATAGAACTGAAGCTAGGGCCCCACTAAGGTTAGGATCCATCACATTAGGTTGGTATTTCTGCAATTAAATCAATTATTATCACAATTGAATGAAGTTTAAGAGGCTATGACGAAGCATTACGCAAAAAGAGAAATTGAATATTAGCATTAGTTAATATTTGAATCTATTCAAGGGGCTTACGGAGATGACACCAGCAACAGATCCACCTCCAGAATCATTTTCTAACAAATTACGGCATTTGATATTCTTCATGAGAAGATGCTTCACAGTTACCAACGCTGAATATTTTACCCAAAAAACAAGGAATTATAATATAGAAAATGAAACTTAATGGCAGTCTATTATGTTTCAGAGATTAAAAGACTCACCAGCCATGGACTCTGCAGAGCCAAAGCATAACGAAAATGTAGCCAATCGCTTTATGAAGGCTGCAGCCCTTTGCATATCATGCTGTCTATCATCGCACAACATTATCTTCAAAGCTTCAGCCAACACCTCTCCTTCATCCCTGCTTCGGCAGCAAATGATGAATGTTTAACCAACAAAAATGTCACAATTGAAGCACAAAAAATACAGAGAGCACAAATCAGATAAAATTCTTGTTCTATACAGAAAACAGTAATTTTGAAATGCATGTTTAAGAAGCACTGCAGTTTAACAGTAATGAGTGTACCTTCCTGGCCGGTACTCTAGTATCAGATTGTAAAACTGGACAAAGAACTCCTGTAAATCAATATTCAAAGCATCTAGATTGCTTCTCATCACTTTAAAAGCGACAATGCAGCAGCGTAATCGTTCAGACACTGTTAATTGACAGGATGAATTTTCAGCCGAATCTCCTAACTTGCTGCCATTTCCAGCAAGTTTTCTCAGACAATGCATAAGATCAGCCATAAAATCCAAGTCGATAAGATGAGAAAACTTTCCAGTTCCATTCAAACAAGGAGCAAGCAGGGGATGGCTTCGTGATGCACCAGATACAGAAGAGGCTTCTGATCTGAGAACCAAAAGATGAAAGATATAAGTAAATAAAAATACATTTTTGTTGCCAAATATGGATGACATTGTGTATAGACCACACTCTGTGGTCAGGCACTCTAAAACATATTACTTGATTAAAACTTATTATGGCTTTTTATTCTAGGATAATTAACCAAGATTCAGGTGCTTTTTGCAGCTGACTATGAGGGGGCAGGGATCCCTTTTTTTTAAAAAAAAATATTGATTTCACTATCTACTAGTGTTTGCAAGCACCCCTTTACATTAATAAACTTCTAACACAAAACGCCATCCACAAATTTCTATCACAACATACAAAAATCTGCACACACAACTAGCTTTCACAACATCTTCACAACTATGCAACAAAATAATTAATTATACTACAAACTAACATACATATATACATATATCACAATTAGCTTTCTATCAATAAGAACAAGAATAACTTTCCAACTCAATTTAAATTTTTAAGAAACAGTTATATTCTGCATGAAACTTCATCAAATATTTGTAAAGCTATTAACTTTCAGCCACACATGGCAAAGAAAAGTAGCAACCTCCATACTATTGTTCCCACCTATCATTACAAAGATACTTACGATGGCTGTATAGCATGCTTTAAGATGCGAAAGAATGTTTGGAATACAGCTGCAAGTGTCTGTGTCTGAATCTTTCTTCGCTCCTGAGGATCTTGACCAGATGAAGCAGCTTTGAAGTCTGCATTCACCTGCAAGTCTCCAATTGTAAAATTGATCATATCAAACAAGCACTAAGTACATGAGGTGAGATGTATACCTCCTCCCTAGTCTTTAACATCATCTCTTTCCTAGTTTTCTTCCTCTCATTATCAGGCATTTGAGTTGGCTCATCCGAGCCTTTTTTCTTCTTGGATTTCTTGTTTTTGGCTCTTTTATCCATATCTTCTTTCTCAGATTTTCCAAGATCATCATCGAATGAAAGAGACAAGAGAACCTAGAAAGAGGATGACATAGTAGGATTAATAATCTGATTCCATCACACAGGTAAATAACTCCATTTTAGCCATATAAATGCATATGTAACAATTAGATTTCTCCACAGCAAGTGCTACTAGATATTACTCACTCCGTTCACGGAATTTGTTCTCACCTGCCTTATTTGTCCATCCACCAAATTTGTTCTCATACCCTTTATGGAAACAAACACTTTATATTTATCCTCCAACCATTACTTAATTACTCAAATTGATATTGATCCAAAAATAATCTGTGTAGTCCCGTGGCATCGGGTATATGCACGTTTTAGATTGAGAATCAGGATCAATGCATATATACATAAAAATCTAAACAACATATACGAGAGCATGAAATAAATTCTGATGTTGTAGGGAAGATTCCTTACTTCAACACAATCAGGATGTAATTGGCAGTTGTGAGATTTAACAAGTTCTGCAATCATTTTAACTGCCTCCAGAGTAGCCTCACCATCGTGTTTCCCCTCGTCCATGAAAAGTAACTTAACAGTTGCACAACAAAGTTTTCTACCAAAACCAAGGACCAGGTTATGTAATCATCATAAAAAGTAGTGATAAGCTTGAAATAATCAATCACTGTATTAAGATGAATATAATTCCAAAAAATGATAGTTACTGTAATACCATCAAGCAAATTCACCACCTAAAATTAAACATTTTTTTCTGGGATGTTACAACTACTATGAGTATGATATAATTATATTCATTTGAATGCATCCAACACTAAAACACAAGAAATAAAGAGATAAATAACTCAAACTACCTTACAACATCATCTTGGGATATTATATTTATCATAACTGCAGTCAACAAGCTCTCACGAAAATTAAAGTGTGGTACAGCTGCAAGCAGTGTACACAAACAACGGACGGCCACTCCCTTGTAAACAGAGTGTTTTTGTAGTGCTATCAACTTCTGAACGTATGACTGGAATTGGGAATAAAGATTCACTGTCAGCAAGACCAATATTTTAGGGTAGCTTAGAAATAGATATTTAAAAATATTTAGAGAATTGTATTACGAATATATGCTATCAAACCTTGTATGTAGATAGAAGAGTGGACTCATAAAATCGCATTTTCTTAACAATCTTTGAAACCTTCATCTCTTGTTCCTTTTCAGTAGGTAGCCGGATTCGGTAGCTGCAGCAACATTTAGGAAAAGAGAATAATCCCCATTACTATGGAATTGAGATACAGACCAACAGTTGGATAATTATATAAGCAAGTGAAAAAGTCACACCCTGGAATGATGTCTTTGAAAACAGCCAACAAGGATTTCAGCCCAAGAATGACAATGGAACTATCTCCATCTTTCGAAATCTCCAGCATCTCTTTTAAATTCTTAATATTGGACTCTGGATCAGCAAGTAGCGCAGTTCCCAACTCAGCAAGCTTATATTTTTTCTTCTCACTGTCTTCTTCAGCTGTCAAATCTTTTTTCACTTCATCCTAAATGTATGAACAAATTGCATTATGGAATGCATAAGAAATCATGATTTTAAAGGTTTATTGTTATTACTTTTATTTGAATTATTACTTATTTACTTTGGCCAATATGCACTATAATCAAAAGTAGCTCTTTTACACCTACGAAAGACCTCTCGGTTTGCTTGTCCAATCAGTTAAAATATTCTATAACAAACAAGGCCAAATCTTGCCAAAATTTTCTATAGTAATTGAATAAGAAGATCTAAGCAGTGTAACTGTATAATTTAGCCTATAGCTGTCACAAGCCAAGAAATTTGCAAAGGCCGCTGTCTAATTTCTACATTCAAGAATAACATAATGCACCAAAACTCAGTGAACCTGAAAATAGAAACCTGAAAATCACCACCATGTCTCTGTGAACCTTTTTCCTTGTTTCGTATATAACATTTTAGATAATGCTTATTGAACATGACTAAAGGCATTTACAACATTGTAATACTTCGCCATCTAAAATGAACCAAGAGAGATTATGCAAAGAAATTTGAGCCAATTATTTAAGATTTTCCTATTCAATTTCTTTTGACAACTCAAGAATCCCAAAAGTGTCTTGCTGACAGTCTCAATTTATGTTTCACTGTATTGTTTGGTGTTCATTACAATATAAGGTAGCAATATATCCACCACGGGTCAGCTAAGCTAAGAACACAAGCTATGCTAAAGAAACTTACCAGTACTTGATCCTGAGGTGTTTGTACCACTTCCACTTCCACTTCCTCCTTTGCTTGTTTCTTGGCCTCTTTCCTCAATTTCTTCTGCTTCAAACGCTTCTCTGCTTTTGTCATTTTCACCAAGGCAGGGTCCTCGGTAACGGATTCACCTTCTTTGGATTCCACTTCAGCCGGTTTCGACTCCTTTGCTATGATGAAAAGAGAACTTTATTATTGCCACTCGAATATCCACAAACAAAAATTCGCATTCAATAATCGATTAAAAGAAACAAAAATGAAACACCTCTTTGATAAACAAGCTCTCCATCCAGAGTTTTAATCGGAAGTGCATCAACCGGATCCACCTCCAATGTATTCCGCTCTTTCCCATTATCATTTTCCAATTTCTTTCTCAACCTTTTCTCGTATAACGATTCTAAAGCGTCTTCATTCGCATCAGCAACTCGTGAAACATGCCTGATTTTCAACGTCTTTAAATAACAGAGAACAGCGTCTAATTTACACAACAAAATAAGTAAATACTTGAAAAATACGATGCGTACTTAGTGATGGACTGAGTGTCCAATTTGGAAAACAAGCCAGCGTATCCTGTATTCTCCTCGACGAACTGCACATCCTCAGGGGAAACTTCAATTTCATCGTCGGGAACGTCCGGCGGAAGCTCCGGCGGCAACACCAGTCTTTGCCTCTTTTTCCCCATTTGGCTCCGACTGTGAAAAACCCTAAACCCGCGCGTATGATTGTAGGGGAAAAAAAGGGGAATACTATAAGCCTTTGTTTGGTTACTTAACAAATTCAATTATGGCCCAACAAAACCCAGCACCAAATAGTCCGTAACGAATATTATTGGACTTTAAGAAGTATACTATTCGCTTGAATATATGGGCTTTGGCCCAACATTGGCGATAAAAAATCATTATATCCCCATCTCCTTTTTATTTTCATCAAATCTTTTAATTGTTACATTAATTAATAACTTATCAAAACAATCTATTCTAAACAATCTCACAAAATATTTACATTTCCACTTTTAACCAGAAAAATTCAAAATTTAAAATTTGAATTTCCTCAGCACCACGCAATTCCAAAATAAACCTCTAGACTACAATCTTTTTTCACCACACGGCAGTGTTTTTTTTTTTTTTTGAGCGCGATTTTGTACATCATATGCACCGTATACTCTATAATATATTTTAGAAATTTACAAGTCGCTACAGTGAAACTTGTGACTTGTTATAGTGAAACGTGCAATATGTGTTTCTAAAATATAATTACATGTTTCAGTGTAACAAGTTGCAAGTTTTAGTGCAGTAAGTTACAAATTTCTAAAATACACTACAAATTACACGGTGCACTTAATGCATACAAGACCTAACATTTTCTTCGTTCTATAACATGGTCTAAAATCAATAATAATATCATACAATACATATAAAATTATTTAATAAAAGATAATATATGTTTGGATATATACATGCAATATCACTATACCAAGATCTTATATGTATCAGGTGCACCGTGCAATTCAAATATATTTATAAGACATGCAGATTGTATTCACTGAAACTTTTGCAAGTTGCAAGTAAAATTAGCTCCGCTACCCTTATCGCTATTGTTTTCTTAGATAAGGGCAACGGAGCTAATTTTGCTTGCGAATGTCTCAAGCGCGGTTGTATTTGTAGTGTCCTTGTGATCTCCAAAAAAAACCTAACTTGTAATTAAATTAGGTCATTAACTTTTAGTTGCTGAGATTTGGCCAGTGCACTATATTTTTGTTAAAATTAAGATCTAGTTCGAGGTACGATTCGGATCCCCTGTTCTATTTCTCTATTCCATCTACTATTCCACATTTTAAATTAATGACAAGTGTACATTTCACAATATCTACAAATATGAGAATAACACTTTAACGTAACAAGATAATCTATTTAGGAAATTGTATTTATTTAAACAAGACTAATTAATGTCTACCATATATATACACACATTGACATACACGTACATATAATATAAATTCGTTAATATAATATACACTTAATATATATATACACACGTAATGTTTAAGATAATGTATATTTAAGAGTATATATATACACTTAATGTTTAAGATAATGTCTATTTAGTTTTCAAAAAAAAAATGTCTATTTAGGAATATATATATATATATATATAAGGATCGTGCATAGATCTATATCAATAGTATCATGTGGATCTTTTACAAACACAAATAGGAGATTACTGAGAAATTCCATAGTCCATGAGTTAACCTGAAAAAAAAACTTTTACACCCAGAAAACGCCTGCGCCTATTCATCGGCATTACGGCAACAAGGGCTAGCCCACATAGTTAACTCATGAATATCACTGGAAAGCTCAAACCTACTGGTTAAACCAACTCTACCTTTGATATATCAAATTACAGATCATTATAGGAATATAATTCCAAATGCACATGATAGTAGAGTATAATTAAGTCAGGTCATGATTCAATACAAGTATTCTAGCCGTCCATAGAGGCGGCGATCATCAGAAAAGAAATTAAAATTGCAGAATTTAAATAGTAATATACCTTTAAAAAGCCACAATCATAAACCAGAAAATGTACAGGAATATTACAAAATTTACAAGGTTGCACACAAGAGAGGGATAAAGAGAGAGAAAGAGAGGGCGAGTCTAAACTCAAGCGTGCCTCAAAAAGAAAAATACAAGTCTATTTATAGATGAAAGAGCCGGACATCAAACCCCGGATTTCAAAATAAAAAAGAAATAGTGAAGAAAAGAAAAAAAAACAAAACCACAAAAAGACAAAAAAAGTTTGAATAGTAATTACTATTTATGAACAGTACTTTGTCTGTTGATGCAAGCAGTGACGAAATTTGATTTTGTCTGATCTTGTAGCCACATTTTGCTGGAATGTGCTAAGTCAATATCTTCACTAAATTGTCAATAATGAAGCTTGCTCTTTAAGGAGTTTAAGAGACTCTCTGAAACTGGCCAATTCTTGACGATGAGTTGGAAAAACATTTCTTCCTTGATTTCTTCTTAATGAAGCTTCAAGCCATGGAATCCATACTTCCAAAACTTTAATCCTTTTCTTAAGAATTTTGAGATAATTCTTATCATTAATAACATTATTCTCATTATCAATAAGAATTTGAGAAGGAATTCTCCAAATGTTATAATGTAAGACTCTCAGATTATGTAAGAAGATAGCATAATCTGGAACTAATTATTCCATGTTGAATATCCCATCCTTCCGTTGTAAAGGATGTAAAGAAACCATTAGGGTAAGAACCTTCCATTAAGACTTTGCCTTATTTTAATTTCCCTTTGAGAGAATTCTTCAAAAGATCGAAACTTTCTTGAATAGAAAATTCTTGATCATCTTCATTTGGATCCTGGGCATCTTGAAGATCAGATCCAGAAATCATTGAAGCGTCGATTTTTGAATCGAGAAAAATCAATATCTTTGAATAAATCATTCTTAATATGATCCATATAAAGATCCATAATTTTTTCTTTTGAGAAAATACCAAAATACTTCTTAGAGTATTCAGAAAATGACGGAAGAGAACTAGAAGTCTCATTAACAGAAATTTTTCTGTATTCTTCCATTTTGGATTTAATCCGTGAAATATTTTCCTGTATTGGTGACTCATTAGAACCAGGGGTAATAACATTTAAGTTATTCCAAAATCGCGTTGTATGGATTCTCCATAAACAAGGTGTACCATGTTCAGTATAACCAAACTCTGGTCTCCATTTTAGAACCCATGGGATTCCAGAATCCACAAAGAACATACAAGTAGTTTTACTACTCGTATTATGAGACTTTAAGTCTGAAGAAATAATAGTATATTCTTCTAAGAGATTTTTAACCTCTTCTGACAAGATATCTGCCAAAGCCCCGAAATTTCCCCACCATGAGAAAAGTCAGTTAGGAATTTGATTCCTGTCAATATTTTCACATATTTTAATCAACCAAGTATGAGAATGCTTAGCATTCTGATACAACAGTGTTTTATAAAAATTTTGAAGGTAATCCCAGTAAATGGTATGTGTGACTTCATTAGTCATACTTCTTTCAGTAAAAGGTGAAGTTCCCCATTCTTGGATGGAAATAATCTTTTTGATAATAAATTTAGAGTAATTGATAGCATTACTCTTAGGAGGAAAATGCTGGATTTCAACACTTCCGAGACTAATGAGAATATTCTCATAAAATCCTCTGGATTTGTAAGTCTCAACATTCCAATTTGAATTTGGAAAATATTTTTCCATAAGAATCCATGGGGACTCTTTGAATTTCTCATCATCATCTTCTATAATAAGAATTAATTCTTTTTTAGAAGAATCAAAGAAATTATATTCTTTTTGTGCAATTGAAGAATATGATTCTTCAGCTTCTGCTTTTGAGGAATTGTTCTCTATTGGTAAATTTTCCCCCCTTTGTCTCAGGAATTCTTGAAACTCCTTTTGTACATTGTCTCCTTTTGAAGAAGAGTCACTTCCAGAAATATTCTGGTTGAAAAGGGATTTCTTCTCATGCTGTATAATCGGAGGATGGCCTCTTCCTCCTCTTCCTCTATAAGAGGAATAAGGATTCCTTCCAGCATGACTCATTTATGTCATGAAGAAATAAATTCACGAGTTAAAAAATCTGGAAGATGATTATCCTTCCCTTGCTTATAAACAATATCAAAATCAAAATAAGCAAGATGTGATTGTCATCGGGCAAACATTTGTTTAGAAACATTATGTTCAAAATCTTTGAAGAGCATAAAAGTAGCAACCCTGCAATCAGTTTTAATAGTAAATTTCTGATTATATAAATCATCCTGAAATTTAAGGACACATTTAACAATAGCAAGAATTTCTTTAGCAGTAGCAGAATAATTTTTCTGACTATTATTCCATTTACCAGAATAAAATCTAATGATATAATCCTTTTTATTATCAGGATTAATTTGTTTAAGAATACCTCCATACCCCAAATCTGAGGCATCAGTTTCAACAATTTTTTCCCAACAGGGATTAGCCAGCATAAGACAAGGAATATTTTTGACCTTATCTTTTATCCTGATAACAGCCTTAGTATGATCATCATTCCAAGGAGAATGATTCTTTTTAAGTCTATCATATAAAATAGCGGAATCTTCAACAAGATTCTCAATATAAGAAGACACATAATTAAGGCTTCCTAAGAATCTCTGTAACTGAGTTTTATCAGTTATAATATCAGGGAATTTATTACCAAATTCAATACTTCTTTGAATTGGAATAATATTTCCTTTATCAATAATATGATCAAGAAATTTTATTTTAGTCTGAAATAAAACCATTTTAGGTTTTGAGATGACAAGACCATTTTTAATGACCAAATTTTTAAATATATCAAGATGTTTAAAATGTATTTCAATATCTTTGGAAAATACAAGAATGTCATCAATATAAACAATAATGAAATTACTATAAGGATTAAAAATGTCATTCATAATTTGTTGAAATTCAGAAGGAGCATTTTTAAGCCCAAAAGGCATAACAGTCCATTCATAATGACCAAATGGTACGTTAAAGACAGTTTTATACCTATCAGGTTGATTAATCTGAATTTGTCAAAAACATGATTTTAAATCAAATTTAGAGAAAATAAGAGCAATGACTAATCTGTCAAGAAGATCCTTTTTATTAGGAATAGGATGTCTAATCCATTTTAAAACCTTATTAAGAGGTTTATAATTAATAACTAAACGAGGAACTCCTCGTTCCTGCCCAGAATGTTTATTAACATAGAAAGCAGTACAAGACCAAGGGGATTTAGAAGGAGTTATAAGCTTCTTTTGTAATAAGGAAGATATTTCCTTTTTACATAACTCTAAGTATTCAGAGTTCATCTGACAAGGTCTAGATTTAGTAGGAATTTTATTCTCTCTAAAATCATCTTCATAAGGAAGAGAAACTATATGTTTCTTTCTATCCCAAAAAGCATTAGGAAAATCATTACAAATTTCAATGGAAAATTTATTTATTAAAAATTTGATTTTATCTTGTAGTTTAGAATTATTTAATCTATTACTTATAGTAATAGAATTAAGTTCATCTTTAAGAAAATTGATTTGAAATTTTTTATTATTAATTTGATATTGAATCAAATTAAGAACCTTATGAATAGGTTTGGTAATAAACTTAAAAGTAATAGGTTTACTATTATAAGTACCTGTAATACCCTTTTCTCCAACAAAAGTCAGAGGATATATTTTAAAAAGAAAAGGAAGATTTAATAATCATTTGACTAGTGATGTCTTCAAAGAATAAGAAGTCATTAGGAATACAACAACCATCAACACAAACATAAGCATTTTTAAGCTTATAATTAATCTTTAAAGATCCCTCCCGGATGAGAAAGTGAATGAGTAGTTTTTTGAAAAAAACTTAGTAGGAATTATTCTAAGCGTATAACACTCAAATCAAGACCACTATCAATCATGGCAATAAAATCTTTCATATAAGAATTATTTATAAGAAGAGAAATCTTAGTATACCACTTCTGTGATATAACCATATTAATGGTAGATAAATGATTCTTCTCCATATTAAAATTATCATCAATATCTAAATATTGTGAAAGAGTATTATAGTTGGTTTCACAATCTTCAATTTTTTCTTTACCTTTCTCCATAAAAAGAAAGAATAAACGAAGTAAAAGATCGAAGATTCTTTTTTGAAGTATTTTTACATCGTTTTGAGATTATTAATCTCATGGACTAAATCATTTAAAGTTCTGAGGATTATTTTTCATATTTTTTTTAGCGAAGAAGTTTTTCCAATTCACCCATATTATAATAATTATTATCAATCTTTTTAGAAAGACTAGTTTTATTATTTTCTTCATTCTTAAAAGAATCATGAAATTGTTCAATGATTTTATCTCTTAAACTAGAATCTTTAATATGTTTAAGAAATTCAAAAATATTATTATTAGTTAAGACACTAATATTCATATCTTGAAATTGATTCATAAGTTTATAAAACTCATTATCAATATTGTTAACATTATCAGTATTACTGATACAATTAAGACAAGGTTTTCCAAATATAGAATCATTGCATTTCTCTTTTTCTGATTTAACAGAATTATCATCATCCGAAGAGGATTCAACAGAAGAACAGTCATTATAAGACTTTTCTGATTCAGTATCATTATTAGGACTCATGACAATCTTAAAAAGAGTTTCTTTTAACTCTTCATTAATATCAAGATTTTTAATCTTATCCTTTGCATAGCACTGATTAGCATAATGACGTCCTATTAATTTTTTTACAAATAATTGTATCATATCTTCTCTTTTTGAAAGATTTTCTTTTACTTTTATTATTATCAAAATCTTTCTCTTTTTGTTTTGAAGAATTATGTTTTCTTCTTTTATAATTAGATTTTTGTTTTAAATCTCTTTTATTAGTTTTATATAAACTATTTTTAGGATTATCTAATCCAAATTGGTCACAGAATTGACCTAATTGTTTTCTTTCTGTAAGATTATCTTTTTTAATTTGGTTTTTTAATTTGAGTTCATTACAAAGATTTATACCTTCCTGAACACAAACACTAATGATTTGACCAAAAGTATAAGACCTATAATGGATCGAATCAGAATCCTTTCTAAGAGTTTTCTTAACTCTCTCAGCAAATAAATTAGGAAGACCATCAATAAATTTATTTTTCCAAATATCCTGATTACAATCAGGGATCTCATAGATACGAGACAAGAAAGTATCTTTGTACCATCTAAAATCAGTAAGAGTTTTACACCTCATATTTAAAAGAAGGGTTCTAGTATTTTCATATTTATTGGTATATTGACAAGTAAAATGATCCAAAATAGTAAGAATCAAAGAGTAAACCGCATTGGTTTTAGTTTCACCATTTTCAATTTTAATAGAATTAAAAATTTCCATTCTATTTTGAGGAGTCAAATAATTATCCCACCAACCTTTAAGTTGTCCGATAAAACCAGAAGTAATAGCTTGTGCAGTACTAATATCACTATTACCACAAGTTTTACAAGCAGAACTATACATAAGCATGCGATGACATTGAGTGAAAATATGATTATCACTTCCACCATCAATATTCCATTCATAAATACATTTTCCAGAATAAGAATTATTGAAAAAGTTTTTCTGTTCTTCATTAAGAACATCCATAGGAGTGGGTCTCTTATAATAATAAGTAGACATGGTAGGTCTATCAACCCATTTCTTTTTATTAATACTATCAGTATTATTAAGACTACCATTATTGGGTTGAATAACATGATTATCAGTTAAATCATCATTTAAAGCTGAAATATTAAGATTTCTAAATTTATCATTAATAATCTTTTCTAAGTCAGAAATAGAAGCTTCAGTTTTAAAATCTTTTATCTCAATAGGAGATTGAATAGAAGAAGTTGTTTTAATAATAACTTTATTATTATTATTATCATTTTCAGATTTATTTTGAGAATCTATTCTAGAGATAATTTTATCAACTTTATCATGTAAAGAAATAATTTCTTCTACGATAATAGACAAATAAAGATTACAAAAATTATTTTGCTCAATCATTTGATTAACATGTTTAACAGTAATTTGTAAGACCTCATTTTCAATAATTCTGGAGAACGGAAGAAAATTAAATATTCTTTCTCCTTTTTCAATTTGAAAAGGAACATGAGGAGGATAAACCGATTTTTGTATACCACCAGAAATTATTTTATAATCTCTTTCGATGACTGAAATATAATTAATATAAAAAAGTTTTAATAAACCAAGGAACATAATAAGTAATTTCATTATGCTTTTTACATAATTTATAAAAATTGTTAACAAAGTAATCTAAATCATCTTTTGAGAATGATTTAAAATACCAAATTCTAAACTTATCCCATTTAGGATTATTAAACTCATCATTAATATGGGCTCTAGTAGAAGAACCTTTAGAAAAATCTAAAAAAGTTTGTAAAATCCATAAAATTAAATTTTAAAATTACAATCCGAAATTGTTTCGGGATCAAATTCAATCTTTGTGAATAATATTATTTTCATTAATAATAATTTTCTCATTGTTATAATTATCATTTTTACAATGAGTATTATCTCTATAAGAGGAAATAGAAGCTCTAGATTCTGAGGGAAATTCTACTTCATAATCCAAAGGAGATATAAAAGAATGACTAGACATAGATCTAGTATAAGAATTTGGATGTCTTCTTTGATTATTTTGAAAACCAATATTAATAATACCATCATTACTTTGAGTAATATGTTTAAAATCACTATTTATAATAGGATTTTTAGGAACAGATTGTTCTATTATCCAATTTTCAAGAAAAATAATTTCTTCCCACTTAATGGATCTTCTGGTAGTAATATTTGATTTACCAAAATTAGTTTCTATAAGAATAGTCTCATTATTATCTTTCTCAATTTTTTTACACATAGGATTAAGAGTAAATAAAGGCTTATAATAAATACGATAACATATACACATAACCTCTGTACCTGGTATGTAATTATAACCATGAGTTTTAACATTTAATGTTAAAGCTTCAAGAATATTACTATCAGATAAAGATAAAGATAAATTAGGATATGCGCCAAAATAGACAGGTCCTAAAGCCAAACTAGACTCTATAATTCCCATTAAGGATTGTGTCCAATTAAGATTTCTACCATCCCTAAGAGAAGCTAGAAAGCTTTCGGTAAACCATTTAAAGTAAGTGGTCTAAAAGCGACCTGAACACAACCAATATGTAAGAACTTATGAGTTCTTTTGTAAGGTAAAATATCATTTTTACTAAGTAATTTAATAACCATCTCTTCTTCATGAAGAGGTATAGAGGATTCAAGATGGTTTTAACAATTTGTTTAAAACCTATTTTTTCAAAAGCTCCTAATTTATAAACCATTTTAGGCTCAATTTTAGGAATAGTCCATTTATTCAATAGATCAAGATTTTCAGGAATATCATATTCCTGAGTCATACTGTTCTTAACAGTATCCTTCAATCGGAACAGATTCATAAGAATCAAGATGTATTGAATCATGAAACCATATAACTTATATATACCCTATTTCATTAAGTGGAAAGAAATTATTTTTCCTGAAAATTGGATAATAGAACAATCTGTTCCTAAAAATCTTATTATAAATAGTGATTTTAAACATATTACTCAAAGTAATGATGGTATTATTAATATTGGTTTTCAAAATAATCAAAGAAGACATCCAAATTCTCATACTAGATCTATGTCTAGTCATTCTTTTATATCTCCTTTGGATTATGAAGTAGAATTTCTCTCAGAATCTAGAGCTTCTATTTCCTCTTATATAGATAATACTCATTGTAAAAATGATAATTATAACAATGAGAAAATTATTATTAATGGAAAAATAATATATATATATATATATATATTATATTCAAATTTGTTAATTATAAATTATGCATATATTATAATCTGAAACTATCATATATAATTATAGGGAAAATTGATTTTTTTCGTCCCGTAAGTTCGACCTATTTTGATATTGGTCCTAGTAACTTTGGTTATTTGATTTTTGTCCTATAACTTTGTAAAATTCAACCTTTTGATCCTATGACCTGCTATCAAAGGTAGTCTAATTCAGGTAAATCTGACGTGTATTTTTTTTTTTTTTAATTAAAAATAAATATACAAGCCCAAGCGTTCCAATTTCCGCAAGAAATTCCTTTTATTTTCTCTCATCATTCTCTGTTTTCGACAATCTTTTTACAGCAATTCAGGGATTTAAGTCTTTAACTTATTCTTTGAACGCATTCTCAAATTGCTTTTGAGAGATTTTTGGTATTCCGTATATTCGGCTTTTGAGCATTTGAAGTTAGGAGAACAAAAAACCTCAATGGTTTATTTGGATTCGTTTCAGACGCTTACAGTCTGCAAGGTTGCAGCTGGAATCGCTGGTATTTTGATTCATTTACTGTTTTTTTTTGTTTTGTTTATTATTAATTATATTTCAGTTTTGTGTACTTTTGTGTGGTTTATTAAACAATTTGGCTTTGTGTTTATGTGATTATTAGTGATGAAAGTTTTTCATCTCAATATGTTGTTGGAAATTACGGGCTTTACAGGGGGTTCTTGAAGTTGGGCAAGCAATTGCTATAAAAAGAGTGCCGAAAACAGAGAATGATAAGAGAAAAAAAAGGAATTTCTTACGGAAATTGGAACGCTTGGGCTTTATGTTCTGGTTTTATTACGCGCGAGTTTTATGTTTTGCGGGCTTTAAAAATTCAGGGATTTAAGTGTTTTGCGGGCTTCCGGGGTTCAAATTAGGATTTAAGTGTTTTTTTGTCAGTTGTGTATTTATTTTAATTAAAAAAAAATTCACGTCAAATTTACTTGAAAGACCATCTTTGATAGCATGTCATAGGACCAAAAAGTTGAATTTTACAAAGGTATAAGACAAAAATCAAACAACCAAAGTTACTAGGACCAAAATAAAAATAGGTCGAACTTACATGACTAAAATCCAATAAAAAATATAAAAAATTATTAAAAGAAAAAAACATATTTTTTTACGTAATTATAATCAAATTTTACGTTCTAATTAACATTTGCATATCTTAATATATTAAAATACATGTATATAAATGAGATATATATATAATGCATAAAAATGTTATATTAATTACATCAAATTTAATTATAACTATGTACAAATTTTATATGAAATTAATGAGTTTAGTTGTAAATTTTTTTAATATTTTTAAATATTGAAATTTTCATTTTTTTTAATAACATAAATTGTCAAAGTTTTTTTTTCTAATAATTTTTCATTTTTTTTAATTGAATTTTAAATTTTATATGGTAGAATAAGTTTATAATATACGAACTCCAATTAATATTTAATAAACTTAACTATTGAATAATATATATAGTCTTAGGTTAATCAATTATAAATATTTTTATAAGATTTTTTGGAATGGAAATTGGTAGGAATTAATTAGTTTTGTTTAAATAAATATTTTTTTTTAAATAGATTATTGTCTTGTTATGTTAGGGTGTTATTCTCATATTTTTAGATATTGTGAATGTACATTTATTATTAATTTAGAATGTGAAATAGTAGATGGAATAAAAAAATAAAACAAGGGATCCAAGTTGTCCTAGATACCCAAAATTTGAATGCAATACAGTCAAGTGATATCTCTCATGTTAAAGATATATATATATATATATATATATTGATGGAGTTCACCGTAAAATTTTAAAAAACCAAATAAAATAGTAGTATAATGTTAGATCATGGTAATGAATCTAAATGGCATATTTGTTTAAGCGGCCGTGAGCTTCAATATAAATATAGTTCATCAATTTCAATTATATAGTTATATATATTTCTAAAATATTCCTTCTTCAAAGTTAGGTGGAGCGGTGAATTACATTTGAATTGACTTTTTTTAATGACAATGACAGAAACCAGAAACTTGAAGCAAGCAGCATGATATATCATAAAATTTTGTGGAAATTTAATTTTCAAAGTCGTTCTTTCTTAATTATAAATTTGTTTGTGGTATCCATTGTCCTCATGCTGTCATGCATGTAATATTATTCCACATATATATTTACTGAATTGCACTCTTGTTATAATGTTTCTGCATTAGTATAATTTTACTTGTTAATTTCCTGTTGAGATAAATGGACGCTTTCTTTTATATGATATTCAACTTAAAAAAAATAAAAAATATATATATATATATATTATTAAGACATGCTTGAAATGGTTACAAACTAGGACAAATTAACATCAATCCTTATTTAACTTATGTTTCGATTCACTATGAAACAGTATAACGCCCGCCTCTATAATTAATTAGTTAATTGCTACTCTGTGAGGAGATTTAGAAAATCACCGTTGAATTGGTGATAGGAGAAATCTATTATTAATAGAACGATTACAGGAATATAACAACTTTTCCAAGATACACGGGAGATTTACATGGAAAGAATATAAAATATATAAATACATGGTCAAAAGAATAATTTCTATTCTTTATCTCTAATACCCCCCGTCAAGCGCCGCTTGGGGTGAAGGCACACACAGAGCTTGGAACGAAGAAACTCAAATGCCGGACGAGGGAGGCTCTTCGTGAAGATGTCTGCTATCTGAAGATGTGAAGGAACAAAGCTAGTAGATAACTTCCCAGAAGAGACGAGCTCACGAACAAAGTGATAGTCCAAGTCAATATGCTTGGCACGCTTATGGGCAACAGGATTCTGGCTCAAGAACAGAGCACTCTTATTGTCACACAAAAGAGTCGGACGAGAAGCTATGGTCGAACGGAGCTCACGGAGAAGATTAGTGACCCAAACCAATTCAGAAGCTGCATTCGCTAATGCCCGATACTCAGATTCGCAGCTTGATCGGGCAACCATTGGTTGTTTCTTAGCAGACCATGAAACAAGATTTCCCCCAATAAAAATAGAGTAACCATAGGTGGAACGACGCGTCTCGGTGCAACGGGCCCAGTCAGCATCGGAATAACCCAAAACAGAAGTATCTGGCCTCTTGACGAAGGAGAGACCATAGTGAAGCGTACCCTTGACATAGCGAAGAATACGTTTTACCGCTAGAAAATGAGCGTCAGTCGGAGAGTGAAGGAACTGACTAACTGAACTGACAGCGTATGAGAGATCAGGACGGGTGATGGTCAGATACTGCAAGGCCCCAACAAGTGATCTGTATAGCGTGGGATCACGAAACGGATCACCGGTACTGACAAGAGACTCCCCAGCAGCCAATGGAGTGGAGACAGGCTTGGAGTCCAACAACTCAGCTCGTTCAAGGATATCATGGGCATATTTAGCTTGACCCACAAACAAGCCAGCAGATGTATAAGAAACCTCAAGACCGAGGAAATAATTCAGACGCCCAAGATCCTTGATGGCAAACTCACGGTGTGTACGAGATATAAAAAATTGCAACAACGAGCTGTCATTCCCTGTAACAATGATATCATCGACATAGAGCAGCAAATAAATAACAGAAGTGCCTCGATGAAAATGAAATAGTGAAGAATCACAACGACTCTGTAGAAAGCCAAGGTTGGTGAGATACGAGCTAAACCTCTGAAACCAGGCTAGGGGAGCCTGGCGAAGACCATAAAGAGCTTTCTTGAGTCGACACACATGATCGGGGAAACGAGGATCAATAAACCCCGGGGGTTGAGCCATGAACACTGGTTTGTCAAGAACGCCATTAAGGAAAGCATTCTTGACATCAAAGTCGATGAAGAGGCCAACCATCTACGAAGCAGATAAAGCCCGGGATAACGCGAACGGTTGCAACTTTGACAACCGGACTAAACGTGTGATGAAAATCGATTCCCGGAATTTTTGTGAAGCCCTGAGCAACAAGACAGGCCTCAGGACGTTCAATCGAGCCATCAAAGATGAAACTTCAGACGAAAAACCCATTTCGAGCCCACAATATTCGTGACCGAGGGCGGGTACCAAATCCCATGTGTGATTCGAAGCGGAGGGCATCAATTTCCTCTTGATAGCACAAGCCACCGGGACGCTTGGTCAGCAGACTTAAATCCACGAGGCTGGGGTGGTGGAACGAGAGCGGATAATAAGGCAATGGAAGCTAAGTCAAGAGGGTAGCGGGGTTTGAAAATGCCTGAGCCCGAGACCCGTGTGGCGGAACCCGGCGAGAGGAGGGAGGTTCGGACAGGATATGTCGCCGACGGGCTATTAATGAGGTGCGCTTGGGCACCGCCGCACGGCTATTGATGAGGTGGTGCAGGGTGCGCAGGTGGGAGGGCGCGGATGCGGAGACGAGCATGCGGGCATGCACCGGGTCGAGCGGGTGAACCGGATCGCCTATGTCGATGATCATCAAGGATCGGGCGAAGCGATGCATTATCGGGAGAAGAAAAGAAAAGGTGGAGAAGGATGTGCGACAGCCTCGAGGCATCCAAGAAGGTATGTCTAATTTCAGACCGGAGAGAAAAGGCTCGAGAAAAGAAAAGAAAGTTTCATCAAATTGAGATGGCGAGAAATGAAGGTCCGAGAAGAGACGGATCAAAACATCGAAATCCCTTTTGTAAATGCTACTATAACCTTAAAAATACACACGGACGACTACGAGGCTCCAGTTTGTTATCAAGATAATCCCGAAGGTATGGAAAAAACACCCAAAAGCTCATCAAATTAGGAGCATGGTGAGAAATCAAAAGGTGATGAAAGAGCGGGATCAAAACAGTTGTTGCAAATGCCCTTTGTAAATGCTACTATAACCCGCAAAAAATACGGGGGACGAATACGAGGCTCCGGTTTGTTAAGATAAGACAAATAATGAAGTATGCCATTAAGATTATGGAAATACCGGACTTTAGCACCCAAAAAGGCTTTGAAAAAAATTTGCATAATTGATTGGAGCAAAAGGAATAGCAACCAAAAAAGGTGATGAATAGCATCGGATAAATGTTTGGAATAATGGCTCAACAAATCACGGAAAACGCGGAATAGGAGTGAATGCCATTCAAGTATCCTCAAAAGCTTGCAAATTGGATAACCCAATCCACGCAAAAACCAATGACTTCTTATAAAAAGATGATCAATAAATGACTAAGTTTGTTCAATAAAGAAATAATAGAATGTGGGACATGCCCTGTGTAAATGCCACAAATGAAACTAGCCTTCAATTCTTTATTAGGAATAACTTAACCGTTTTAATCGATTCAAATATACCTTTATCACACCTCAACCGAGGAATCACCACGACTAATGGCAAAGAACTTTCATCTCGGAAAATTGGATGTTGTTTGACGCGATAGATAACAAAGTTTTTAATGATATGAGGAACCCTAAAACATCCAACAATTGCGAGCGAGATAATTTTCAAGAACCAATATGAGAAATATTCAAAGCATTGCCATTACCAACAAGTGACCCATTACGAATAAAGGCTCGTAAGTGTCCAATTTCGATCCGATTTGTTTCCAAGCAGAGAGGCGCTGAATCAAGATACCAATCGGGAAGCGTAGCGACACATTGCGGGAGGATGTGAATGGTAAAGCGGAAGAGACAAAGTTGACGAGCATTGAGAAATTGAGGACACTTATCCGCGAAAGTGCTCCCCATGAGATCAAAGATTCAAAGACTCGAAGACCCATGTGCTCAATTTGACGACGCCAAGGCAAGTAATTCGATGCCCCAAGTTTGATACCAGAAACCATGTTGATCATGGCAGTGATAGGGAGAGTGTCGATTGGTTGCGCGGCCATTTCAAAGAGGAGGGAGGGAGGGCAGCCGCGATATCAGGGAAGAGGAGGGTGAGAGATCGAGATGTCACCGGAAATTCTAGAGGGAAGACGGGAGAGAGAGGAGCGCGAACGAGCGGAAGAAGATTTAGGGTTTTAGGATCTTTGGCGTGATACTATGTGAGGAGATTTAGAAAATCACCGTTGAATTGATGATAGGAGAAATCTATTATTAATAGAACGATTACAGGAATACAACAACTTTCCCAAGATACATGGGAGATTTACATGAAAAGAATATAAAATATATAATTACATGGTCAAAAGAATAATTTCTATTATTTATCTCTAATATACTCGGATTCTATCTGCTCTTATTTGTAGTGTGCACTTCTAATTGATATGATTACATGCATGCGACCTGCATGGAATAGTACGAGTACGTAAAAATTGACCACCATTTTCGTATCAACATGAATTATAAAAAGGACTAATAACGTTTGTACATCTTTCATTTATTTGAAATTAATTCTTGTACAATATATCTATTTACACGAAACTGGAGCTTCCTAAATTTTCAATTTCTATCAAATGAAAACATCATCAAAGAATTGGTCCAAGACATGCAATTTTGTTAAACCAATTTTCAACTTTCAATCATGTTATCTGGGTTCACATAAATTAAACTATGTGCACTCGATGTTTTCAACTAATGAATTATCATCACACGTAGGTTTCCCTTAGAAACCCACCAATTATGAATAGAAAATTAAATAGAGATATGGAATCAAAGATGGACAAGAACCAAAAATTAGATTAGAAAATGAGACAAATCATTAATATCTGAATATAAGATACATCCCATCAATAATTATATATACTCAAAAAGCATGCTTGAATTAAAAATAAATAAAAATAGTTTCATTAAATATATAGTACGAGTATTATCAATTATGAGGAGTTTGAGTCCCAGAAATTTGATCTCAAATACATTTAGTCTCATAGTTTTTTTTGTTGTTGATTTAGTCCCAATAACTTTGACAATGTCCAATTTTAGTCCCAAACCGACCGGAACAACGCCGTTTTACCATTTTTATTTGGGGCTTTCCGGCGGAAGATGTGACTTGACTGCCATGTGTATTTTTAAGTGTGTTTGACTAATTATTGCCGTCAAATCTGTTTTAATTTTAAGTTTAAAATTTTAATTATATATGTTTGAAATTTCAGCTGTTAAAAAAATATATACACGTGGCAGCAAGGACGGAGCCAAGGGGTGGAGGGGGCACTGGGCCCCCCTGGCTCATTTAAAATTTGTAGTATATATGTGTTTATTTATAATATTATTATTAATTATTATGGTGCCTTAGTGGTTATAGTGTGTTGGGATGATCCCGGTCTCCTTAACAAAAGGTTCAATCCTGTTTAAGCTTGTTTTTTTTTTATCACTTTGAATATATAGTCCTCAATTAGTCAATCTCTTCTATTTTTTTATAATATCTTTTAACACTTCTAAATATATGTAGCTCAATTTATTCTCCTTTATATATATTTTTTATTATACTGTACTACAACTCTATATTTATTAGTACAAATTGTTTATTTTAATTTCTTTATATCATTATTAATTACTTGGTTATATAATTTGCTTATTGATTTTAGATGCATTTCATGATCAATTTGTACTAAATTTGCATACTTTTATTTGATGATTCAACTTATATATATATATATATATATATGGAGTTTCTAGATAGTGAGACCAATTTTATGCACACGTTGAATGTTGTTATGTAAGTATATTAAGAATTCTAATGTAGTACAAATATATTTTTAACTCCATAAATAATTAATTCTAATACGTAATATACTTTAAAAAAATTATTTTATCTATTAAGTTGGGCCCCCCTGACTCGAATTTCTGGCTCCGTCACTGCGTGGCAGTCAATCACAACATCCGTCGGAAAACCCCAAATAAAAATGGCAAAACGACGTTGTTTAGGCCGATTTGGGACTAAATTTGGACATTGTCAAAGCTATTGAGACTAAATCGGTGACAAAAAAAATTATAGGACTAAATTTATTTGAGGTCAAAGTTATGAGATCATTTGTGATTCAAATTTGTACTATGAGAATGTAAAATACGTAGTTGGAGCGTGGGATAGACTTTGAGCACAAATGCACAATCATCAAAGATTCAAACCTTAATTAATTGAGGATTGGTCTGCGTTAGGTACATAAATTAATGATGGCATTTAATGACCTATTAAACACCACGAGAAAAAACCATAGGACATCTCTTTCGATAAAACTTAGGTAAACACTCTTTTCTATCATAAATAGGTTTCCAACCGTAAATTGTGCGTAACCTTTTTGCTTCTTTTGATTATTTTTTAATATTATAAATAAAATTTAATTACGTATCATTTTTTTTTTATCGGGCAAATCACTACTACACATTTAAGCTTGCACAGTTGCACTTGGACAACCTTTTTTTCAAACAGTTCTCCAAACTATAGCTTGGGGAGCGATTTTATTAAAAAAAAAATAGACAGCGGTTCATAATCGCTGTCCAAGAAAAAAATTTAGACAACGGTTATGAACCACTGTGTAAGTGCATTTGGAGTGCGGTTTTGAATCGCTGTCTAAGTTTTGACAGCGATTTCGAATCGCTGTCTAAGTTTTGACAGCGGTTTCGAACCGCTGTGTAACTAAAGCCCGGTTCCCACTCTAGAACTGACAGCTGCGGCCAAATGCATGCATAGAAAAATAACACTTTGCCATTTATTTCCTAATATTACATTAAATTTTTCCATAACAGTTAATGAATTAAATAAACAAACCTTGTCTTGATTGAAATTATATCTTTAAAAAAGTGACTAGCGTAGCCTAGCTAGTTTTGTGAGTAAACATATTATTATTATTATTATTATTATTATTATTATAAATTGTTTAAAAAAATATATTACTTGTTTAGATGAAAAAGTATTACTTGTTTAAATAGAAAAATATTACTAGATTGTTTAGATAGAAATATATAATTTGTTTAAAGAAAATTATTACTTGTTTAGAAGAAAAAATATTACTTGTTTAAAGAAAAATATTACTTATTTAGATAAAAGAAGGAAAAGTATTACAAGTTTAAAAGAAAGGTAAAACTTTTTTTAAAAAAAAAACAAGTAAAAAATATAATTTTAATATAATATAATTTAAATTTAAATTTATATAAAAAAAATTATTATATAAAAATGTGATTGAATTAATAAATAAGATAATTGAAATAAAGAATTTTAAAAAAATTGTAAGAAAAAACGATTTTTAGGACATATAGAATTAACTTCATTAAATAAACGCAAGATAGGAAGTGTCCGAGCGGAATTGATCCCCGCTCAGGCGCTCAAGTTCCCGTGTTCGGTCCCTCATGGGAGCGAATAATTACCTCAATTAATTGAGAGGCTTGGTGACTTATATATGAGATGCTTGGTGGGTTCGTGGCTAAAAACTGAATTTTTAATTTGGACAGCGGTTTTTAACCGCTGTTTAAGTGGATATTTTGGACAACGGTTCACAACCGCTGTCTAAGTGTCAATTTTACTTAGACAGTTGTAACTTGGACAGTCCTTATAACCGATGTCTAAGATCTTTTTTAACAGCTGTACAAAGTCAAATCTGTATTAGTGAATAGTGACTCGAACCGATGACCTCACGGTATAAGTAGTGGTTAAATCGATGATCTCACGGTATAAATAGTGGTGCTCTAACCACTTGAGTTATTCCACTTCCTCCATTACTTATCACTATCATTTTTTTCAACCTATAATTGTGTATATTTATTAACTTATTAAAATAAGCATGAAATATCGTACGGAACGAAATGAACATATACTCATCGTACACAAAATTCGCAAAGAATGTGTAGTTGTGTACTTGATATTTATCTTCTACGTACTAAAATATCACATTATAATTATTTATGAGCATATAGATTAAAAATGTACAACACACATTATGTTATGTTATTATTAATATGAATAATAAAATTATTGTAATTATAAATTATTTTACATTGTTATGTTACTAAGTATTAATAAAATTATTGTAGTTATAATTTACTTTACATTGTTAAAGAATACAAATTTAAACTTAAAATTTGAAATTGCATACATTATTGTATTCTTTTTTTAATAGCCTAATTGCTTCTCAAAATGCTTGAAATAGTCGTTATGTTTTTGCACTAATAAGGTTTGACAGTTTGAGAGAAGTATTTGTGCAACAAACTTTAAATTCCCTAAAAAATATCACAATCTGCAATTAATTGTGGGATCAATATAATCAATACCTAAGTTCCATTTTTAAATGAGGTCGTCGTGTACGCAACAACTTTTGTTGTTTCATTATAAAGCGATAAGAACATTAAACTAATTATGAATGTGACTTTACATTTAAGTACCAATTAATTGCATGTTGAATGTTCATGACCTTTCAAAAAAAATGTTAAATGTTCATGTGAACCTAGCTAAGAAATTTATTGTTACATAAATCATAATTCGGATGCATGTTACTCTCGTTTAAATACGAATACTACAATAAAATTCGATAAACTCATAGTAATATTAATGTAAGAAATTCATCAAAATTTAAATAGATACTTTTGTTTCTAGAGCCAATATGTTTTGATGAACTAAAATTTAATGCCATTATATTTCATCGATCTAATCAGTTACATTGCATAATAAAGTTGAATTGAAATAATATATCTAGAAATATTGATTGGAATTGTTTGAACTTTATTGAAAAGTAGAAATTATTTGATTTTCGAATACAAAGTTCAGGACCCGATGAACGTCACAAATGAAATAATTCCAAGAACTTGGTCTTAAACTACGACAAATAGCAAAAAGGCGAGAAATATGTCCATCTTGAGCTGATGCAATTTTCCAGGTTTAAATAGTTGTGAAGTCTTGATTTAGTTTCTGATAATATTTGGTCCATGTTCTTCATTATTCTTGTAAGGGAGGGTGTACCCCTTGTACCCCAATATAACTTAATAATTTTTTAAAAAAAAAAAATATATATATATATATAGTACTTAATAAATTAAATATTCATTTTGAGTTTTAATCTTGAAAACTTATGAAAAAAAAACCTCACTCCTCCTTCCGGGCCACAGTACTGAATTCGCATATCTCGCGTATTGAATTTGTGTATGCTAATTATTTATTTTTTAATTAATTTACGAATACGCCACTTGGCATTTTTCGTGTGAATTCAACGCGAATCGCACTTGCACCTGCACCATGCGCGAACCTAATATTGCACTATAGTGTTTTTAAGAGAATTCGTGCATTATATCACTTGACCTATTATGTACGTACTCCTCATATCCTAATTATATAGATTTGTTTGACTTTTCACAAAGATTAAAAAAATTATATTGGAATAGTAAATTAGACAAGTAAAACTTTTATTATAATTCTATCTAATAAGTGTTATACTTTCTACGAATTTGATCATATGTCTGCAGGTGGGCACAAATTTATATGTGCACCGCTTATGTGGCGCGCTACATATGCAAGGTTTCACCATAATTTAATTAGTTTCTTTAATTAATTTAATCTTCTCATTGATATATATTTCATATTTTACCCAATTTTATTAATTATATTAATTTTGTTTACCCGATCCGGCCCAAACCTGGCCCAAGTGATTCATGGTTCACCCAGCCCAAGTGGTTCATGGTTTAGGGTTCATGGGGTTTGGATTTATATAATTAATGAGAAGAATGAATTTATTAAAGAAACTAATTAAAAGATGGTGGGGGTCTTGCATATGTGGCTCACCATATAAGCAGTGAGCATATAAATTGTGTCTATCTGCGGGACATATGATCAAATCCGATACTTTCTAATGTAATTAATACATGAAGTTATATTAGTAAATGAATTTAAAAAAATTCTCTATATATATATATAAACAAGTTTATATAATTGAGACACCTTAAAAAAAAAAAAAAAACCTTTGTAACCGGTACGGATGGGGCAAAAAGTTTAATCGTAATACTAAAAGGCGCCACTTTAATTACAAACGTATTTAATTAATAAGCCAAAATAAACATCGAATTGAACTTTGTACCATAAAAAAAATAATAAGTTCAATTAATTCTCCTAAAATTAATACTCCGAATTTACTAAAAGGGGAGTATTTAATAAGCCAAAATTATATACATGTACCATAAAGTTATATAACGTTTAATTGAACTTTTAATATATTACCCTGAGCTGTGCCATAAATAAAAGTTATTATATGGAATAGCAATTATTTTCACAAATATTAATTTTTTTTAGATATTCACGGTATCTCCATGTCTTCCTCACCGAAACTTATTAAAATTACGAGAGCAGGTTTTCCGTTAACCTGATTCCATATTTACATATATGATCATTTAGTTATCACAGTTAATATACTTTTGTAATATAAGTCACATCTTTCAATATTATTAGTAATATATAGTATCATTTATGTAGTATAAAAACATATCATTTAATTATCACAATTAATATATTTTAATTATATAAATTACACTCTTTAATCGATTTCACAAATTCTTGTATGAAACTTATTCACTCCATACTTTGCCAAAATATTAATGACAACTTGCTATTTAAATAATTGAATCCACACCTGGTAGTTGAAATCTACTATACGCCCTTCAAAAAAAAGAAATGGCACACCCAATAATTTATATTAAAACGTATTATAAACCCAACGTGTGCAATTTATATTAATAAATTATATGTTTTGATAATATCAATATGAGATGAAATTTGTATTACTTTTAATTGGATCTCTGAAAATAATTTCGAATTTCATCACTAACTCCAAAACAAGGACAGAGCGAGAAAGGATAATGGGGGACACTGCCACACACAAACACACCCCAAAATTTTGAAAATTTTCAAAACTTTTTTAAATAATTTTATATTTATATAAAATATTAGTATTCCACATTTATGTATAGAATAAAAATAAAATAAAATTTAATAACACATATAAATTTGAACATATCTTAATTGCTTTACTTGAACTTGACATGAATTTTATTGTTAAAGTGTGTTTGGATGAGAACTTTTATACAGTTGTCGAAATATGAGATCTTGCGTAAAAGATGGTTGTTATAAGAAATCATATTGTATTCCCATTAGTTTATTTGCTTGTTAAATTACTATTGATCTTACCTGTTGCCACAACTACAGTAGAAATAATATTTTTAGTAATGAAACTCATCAAGAGTTCACAACTTAACCGAACGAGAGATAGATTTTTGAATGATTGTTTGGTTGTATGCATTGACAAAACAAAATTTGAGAGTTAGTAACAAAATTATCATGCAATACTTCCAAAACATGAAGAGCCGAAGAGAAATGCTACAATTTAGATGTATTTTTTTAAATGTGTATGTAATCACATTTAACGTTTTTATTATATAAATATAGATATTGATTTATGTTTTGTTTAAAATTTTATTTTAGTACTTTTTTATTACTATTAATTGGGCCCCTGTACGAAAATTCTGGCTCCGCTATATATTGACTAGCTCAAATATCATGCTTCTTCACTGGTTCAAATGATAGTTGTATCATGTATGGGATATTTAGTATTTGTTTTGAATCTCTACTCAAACTTAAGAAGTGTGTTTTTTTTTTTTAAGAAGTTGGGTCACACCAACTTCTTAAAAAAACACTTGTTGCAAACTCGATCTATATACTAATTCTTTTAAAAAGTTGTGTCTAACAAATTTTAAAATAAGTATTTCTCAATCACTTTCTAGAGTTTACAAATCGGCACTCAATTGGATTTGAAAACAGGCTTTTAAAGTGTAATGTGCTGATACAAAATTCTTCTTCTACTACTTATTAAAATGAAATACGAAAAATGAAATATTATTTTACGAAAAAAATGATATGGGGAGGGCCCAATTATGATGAAAGATGTTTGATTAAGCATGATTTGGAGATTGATAAATTGAGAGGGACCTAGTGATAAATAGAGGCATTAATTGGTGGTGTTTTTATATGGTTGCTTGATGTGTGATTGGTTAGAAACAGGGGGTCACAAACATTTAAGAATGTATGCTGAGATTTTATTGTACATGGGCAATTGGCAACCAACCTAGCTCTCATTTAACTTCTCATCATAAATGGGTTTACTTGACTCATGCCCTAACACACACCAACTCTGTACTATTCCACTATTTCATTCATATATATAATATCTATCTCATATGCTAATTAAATCATATTAAATACTCCCTCACTCCAAGATTAATTTTCACAATTTCTTTTTTTATCCCACATTGATTTTCAAAAAAAAAAAAAAAAACTCATAACCCTTATCTCACTTTAATAAAGTAAAAAATAATTTTTATCTTAATTTTCGTGCCCAAACCAATATGAACTGATATTGGACGGAGGGAGTATAAAGTAATGTAACCGCTTTATTCTTTAATTTGCTTAAGAAATGCATATTATCTCCAAAAAATAAGTAGAAATACAAAATTAAGATATAATATTTAATATTCTTAAATTGATACTTAAAATGACTAGGCTTATCACATGTGGAAAGTATTTGTATTTATGACATTTCAATATATATTTTATCTAATTTTCCAATATATATTTAATTTTTCAATACATGATTATAACATGCAATCCTACAATCAAAACATATATATCTCGATTTAAATAATTCATTCAAATTAATCCAATCTTATCCTATCCAACTCAATCATATATATCATAACTAATCAATTCAATCTTGTGAATCAAATGGGTCAAGAGTACAAAGTGTGCAATTTTTAAACTCAAATTGTATTGTTACAATTCTTCAATTATAGTATTTCTCAGGTACTAATATGTTAGAGCATTTTCAATGGTCATCCATAGATGTTTAAATATTGAATGAATGAATGTTGATGTTTAAAATTATTGTTACATAGGTTTTACGTCAAGGACAACAAACAATAATTGATGAACAATTAATTGTGAATGTAAACGACACGAGAAAAATATAAGCTCTAATGCTTATTTGTATTAATGATTTCGAATCATTTCCCTTGGGGTTCACCCCTATTATAAGATTAGATGATCTCACCTGGTCACTGGGCTCCTCATTTGAGTGGGAGGCCCAGGTTCGATTCCCTCTGGGAACGAATTTGGAGTTATGGGAGTTATAAGGTGGATTGACGATTTCATGGAGTATTTGGGTGCTTGGTGTACCAACTACTAACAACTAACATCTAACTTTGCCCGATCAAAAAAAAGAAAAAAAAAAGATGATCTTGATTACAACTCTAATGGGCCGCGTAACAAACCCTAAAGAATTGGGAAATAACTGATATGTGAGATCTTCGCATTTGTTAATAAGCACCGCAAATCCCTCACTCTAATCTTTATTTCCTAAGTTATCTTCTTTACATAATTACTACGGGGTTCGGGCTCTTCCTCTGGACACACTGGTCGATCTATCTCATGGTTGTCAGCTCGGCCTATTCTCTGTACGTCATCAAACTACCCTGGGCATTGCCTCTGTTCTGAGGGATGTCGCCTGGTCGGCCATGCTCCATGGTTGTCGACCTGAGGCGACTTCAAGCGACCAACAATATTTGCATTTAATACTGAACGCTCCTTTAAATGACCATGACAACCATGTCATGATCGATGGTCACATTGTCGCTGGCCGACAGCATGGGCACGACAAAAACTATTGAGGGTCACTTTTAAATTGGAGAGAGAGTGTCATCCATCCAAATATATGAATATGAAGGAAAATATACTTTTAGCAGAAAATGTGTAGAAGAGAGGTGATGATGGGACCCATAAAAAATATAAATATGGATAAATAATTTATTATTTATTGTAATAAGTTGTTTAAACTATTGAATATTTAAAAGATAAATGAGGTGAAGAAAGAAGGGAAAATTTCAATCAGGTACAAGATTTGCAACATAATATCAACTAGGTACAATGTACAAAAATGAATTTGCACACATTATACCTGATTGATATAAAATGCTGCACTTTGTACCTGATTGAAATTCCCCAAGAAAGAATGTATGAAACGATGATAATTTATTTATCTATTGTAAATGCTTTTATAACATTTTGACTCGGTTCTAAATGACACGTGGCAAGCAGTCGTCCATCAAAGATTAAAATCAATGCTGCACGTCATCAATTTTGAGAATGGGGTGGGGTCTATGTTATGCCTTTTTTTTGTATTAACCTTTTTATTTAACCGAAGTAATTGCGATTGGAAAAAATCGTGAATAATAGAGTTGGTTTTCCATGAATCAGATCTATGCAATGAACTTAGATTATTTAATTTATTTTATTTATTTTTAATATATTTTTCCAAATCACTAAATTTGACTTGTATTATACTTTGAGTATGATCAAATATCATAAATTAAAAATAAGATTTATAAGTTGTTGTCTGAATAATAATTGGTTGAGGTTGGCTATAGTTTGTGTTTGCCGAAAGTCTTGATCAAAATTGCTTGATAAATTTTGAAATTAGATGTTAAAAAGTTAACTAATCATAACCTCAATACTGAAATTAGTTCATATTATAAAATTAATATTATTAAACTTATAAATTAATATTTTATTACGTTTATAAATTAATACATATAACATAATTTGTTGTTATGATCTTAGTTTACAAGTATAGTGATATCAATTTATAAGTGTTATGATATTAATTGATAGGTAAATTTTCCTTTGCACCACATGCACCAATAAAATTGGTGCAATTTAATTTTAAAAGTTCTTTTTCTATTTTTTTTTTGTTTTAATTTTTTTTTTTTTTCAATTTCGGTTTTCTTTTAATTTTAATTTCAATTTTAAATGTTTTTTTTTTATTTTTAATTTTTTAATACCCGAACCGACCCCAAACCCGGCCCGAGTGGTTCATGGTTCACTCGATCCAAGTGGTTCATGGTTCACCCGACTCAAATGGTTCAAATATGATTTAGGGTTCACTATTTAGGGGTTAGGGTTTAGAGTGCACCATTTTTTATTGGTGCACAAGAGAGCGATTCTAATTGATAAGTGTAATGGTATAAATTTCATATTATGAACAAGTTTTATCATAAATTTAATTACTCTTTACTATTTTATTTCATATCCTTTTCGTAAAAAAAAAAAAAAAGTGATTGTGCAGAATATTTATTTATTTCATGTGTTTAATTGGTAAACGCAGGGAGCGTGTGTTGTACACAAACTGAAAGTTGTTTGGTTTTTCTTTTTAGGACCAGAACATTATCGCTAAGCTCCATTGCACGTGCACGGTGTAACATTTAATCTGGAAAGCGTAAACCATTATTACTAAACCATTATTACTCGTCACTATTTTTTTTATATATATATATATATATATATATATATATATATATATATATATAAAATCAGAAATCGCCCCAAATTTGAAAAAAATTGAATTTTTCCGTAAAATATTATTGCTAAATCGGGAGAAATATATGTGAGAATTTTTTTTTAACAAATAATAATGGATTGAAAAAATATCTTTTTAATCTTTTTAATAATTTTAAATATTGAATTGAGCAAAAATCTTTCGAATGTCTTTGGAATTTTGGAATATTTTTTTTTCTAATACATCTAATCTAATATTATACGTAATTTTCTGCTTAAATATGTAGAATATATTTTTGCACTCCATTTTTTTTTAGAAAAGAGAAATATTTATAAATATATAAAATAGAAAATTTTACAGACTAATTAATATTTAATTATTGTATTGACTATTAACTATAAATTATACTAATATATTTATTGTATTGGATTGGATTAAAATATTATAGACTGATCATAATTGAATTTCTCTTGATTTTATTTTGTCCGAATACATCAAATCTTATCTACAATATAAACCCATAAGTATAGGTTTTTCATAATGCTTTGAGGTAAACAGAAATCTCAATTCCTATCATGTATCTCAATCAAGATTCAATTTTCACGCATGTCGATCCATTTATAAATTCAATGAATAAAAAATAATAATTTATCGTGTCGATCCATTTATAAATCTATATCTATATCTATATCAATAATAATAATAATAATAATAGAAATTGGAATATATTTAAAAACCATTGAATTTTTCAATCAAAATTATTGTCAACGAGTTGATATGCTGTGAAACTTGTTTACCGTGAAACTAGTTTTTTTTTTATAGGCATACTCTTTAGTAATATAAGTCACATCCTTCAGTTATCACTACGTGCGATACCCTTTGCTATAATATAAGTCACACCCTTCATTTTTATGAGTAGTATCTTTTATAGTTAAAAATCACACCATTTATAGTAAAAAATCACACTCTTTAGTAATATAAGTCACACTCCTTAACTAGTTTCACCGTGAAACTTGTTCACCCTATACTTTGCAATTGCCAAATTGAAAAATGGATTTTTAGAATAAATATTAATAAATTATATCGGATTGAGAAAAATCTTTTTCATGTATTATATATTCACAAATTCAATTGTTAAAATGAAAAATAATTTTTTAAATAAATATTAATAAATTATAATGGAATCTTTGTAATAATTCTAAATATTGAATTGTGCAAAAAACTTTCGAATATCTTTGGAACTTTGGAATATCTTATTTTCCTAATACATCTAATCTAATATTATACGTAATTTTTTTGCAGATTCTTATTTTGCATCTAATGTTTTGATGAGTATAAAAAAAATTCTAATGACACTTTTATGCGAAAGAAAATTTTGTATCTAATTTTAACAATGAGATAGAAAGTTCAAATTTAAAAACGATTAAGATGATCAAAGTTATCACCAATAAAAAAATATCATCCATAAAAAAAAATCGTCTTTCCAAAATGAAAAAAAAAATATTTTAATATGAATACTTATAAAAATTTGATACAAATTAATTGTGCAATCATAATCGTTCATCGCACGAGTTCAATTACTAGTATAATTAATAATTCAAAGCGACAAAGCGAGAACTAATAAAAAAATTAAAACAATAATTACAAAATAATACTCCCTTCGTCCCAATTTTGACTACTTAGTTACTGTGTGCTCGGGGTTTAAGAAAATAATATTTATTAGTATTTTATTTGATAAAATGTGAAGGCAGAAAGAGTTGTTTATTAGTATTTTATGTGATAAAGTGGTAAAGTGTTGGAGGTATAAAGAATTGTTTATTAATATTTTATATGATAAAATGATAAAGCATATATTTTCCATTTAAGAAAATATGTAGTTAAGATTTAGACGTCGAAAATGAAAATAGTGTAGTTAATATTGAGATGGAGGGACCAGAGAAAATTATAAAATTTTGACATTTGATAGATAGCATGAGCTAGAAGGAACATCAACATAGCTAGAGAAGGAACATCAACACAGCTAGAGATGTCAAAAATAAGAAAAAATAAAATGTTAAAGAAAAAGAAGGGGAAATAACGAAACATATTATTTATTTTATTTTCTTATAATTGATTGGATCAATACTCAATATTAGTACCGATTGTGCTCAATTCAGACTGGTGATGATGTTGGAACAATATGGAATTTTAGATTTGCAGAATTAGTTTTGTATTTATCTATGAGGCACACTTGTGTGAGACGGTCTCACGATGAGACGGAGTATAATTTGGGCATTGACACTTTAACACTTTGGGAGGGATGAGTGTAATTTGTGCTAATTTGTACTCCGTCTCATATGAGTTTTTGTCATTATGTTATTGATCCCATTTCCATATGAACTAATTGTCGTAGTTAAATTTCGGGGTAGTTACTCTTAGGTACCATTTTTCAAGTGGTCTTACTCTAAGGTGCTACATATATTTAGACTTACTCTAAGGTACCAAATTTGGACCAAAAAGTCTTAAATGCCCTTATATATAATAATGTTTTATATTGGTAGTCATGTGCAATTTTTCAAATTTGACATTTTTCTGCACCCCACATTTTTACTAATTTTGTCCAAAAAAAAAAAATTAAAGTTGTAGATTTTAAATTTTAATTGTATGTTATTTTATCTAATTGATTTTTTGAGCTCATTTTTTTTAATTATATGTCCTTTTATTTAATTAATTTTTTTCAATAACAAATATTTTCAGCCCCAAAAAAATTACATATTCGAAACTATTCAGTACACCCGTAAAAAAATTCTGCACACCCAAAAAAATTATATACACCTGTAAAAAAAAAACCCTTTTATTTAATTAATTTTTTAAATTTTGCCCATAAAAATTTTTGCACACCCAATAAAAAATCTGCACACTCCAAAATTTTCTTTAATCATCTGTCTTTTTATTTAATTAATTATTTTTATTAATAAAATATTAACCCATAAAAATTCTGCACACCCCAATTTCTTTTTAGTCATCTATCTTTTATATTTAAAAATTCTACAAACCCATAAAAAATTTTGCATCCAATAAAAAATCTGCACACCTAATTTTTTTTTTAATCATATGTCATTTTATTTAAAAATTCTGCACACCCATAAAAAAAAATTATACACACGTATAACAAAAAAATCTGTACACCCATAAAAAAATTTGCACACTCGTATAAAAAATTTGCACACCCATAAAAAATTATGCACACCCATAAAAAATTCTACAGACCCATAAAAAACTTTGCACATTCCGTAAAAAAAATTGAACCTATTCAAATTTATGCTAATAGAATCTGAAAATTTTACATTAATAAAAAAATTAACAATGTCTAAAAGTTACAATAATAATTACAGAATTATTCAAACTAGAAAATTATCTCTCTTTCTCTTGTACCCATGACCGGTCAAAAAATCATCTGCAACAAAACATGAAGATCAAACATAGGCAAAATCACATTAAAAGACCATAAATTTGAAAATAAAACATCGTAAGCCAAAATTAAGCAAATCATAGCGCAACAATCAATATGACTATATAGCACCAAATCAAAAAAATCTCGCCAAATAACAATCAAAAACCCCAAACCACAACAATCAATAAATCATCAAATCTTCTTTTGGTAATTTCGTATGATTTCATATTTGACAAAACTTCAAAAGTTGGGCTTAATAATTAAAAAATATGACTATATATATATGTTGAGTTGTCTATTTCCTTTCCAATTTCTTTGTAGCAATCCATCTAATGAATTAATTGGACAAATATAAAAAAACAGTACTTATCATCCGCTGTCTCCGTCGCACTCCACCGCAATAATACATTTTAGCACCAAATCTGTCACCGCCGTGTATCCACCACCAACCTCATCCATAGTTGTCTCAGAGAACCAAAAAGACTCAGAGAACAAATTGAAAAACGAAATAAAAATTTGAAGGATTCAGATAACAAATTGAAAAAGGAAATCTAGAATTGAAAAGGGGGTATCGCAGACCCCGAACCCGATCCCCTCCATCTCAACGAAAAACCCACACAGACCTGGACAGACTTGAGTCCCACGCGGGAGCGCGTGGAGGCCACGACGGTGGCGATTTTGTGCAGCGATGATGGCGTTGTGCAGCCAACCACGGATCTATACAGATCCACCCAAATCCGACGTCATAATCGTCAATTCGGCAGAGTTGAGGCACGGCAGAAGCGCGCGGCGGTGGGTTCGGCTTGTGAGTGGAGGGTGGGGTGGCCCTCGCGGCGGCGGGTTCGGCTTGTGAGTGTTGGTTGGGGCGGCGAGGATGGTGGCTTGCGGGAGGCTTGGAGCGAGTGGAGAGATTTTTTTATTTTGATAAATTGAGAGAATGGGAGTGTAGATAATTTAATTTGTTTGGGTGGTGGGGTAACCGACTGTGAGTGTAAAAGGGTATAATTGTCCAATTTTGCACCTAAGAGTTATAACAAAAATGTAGTGCACCTTAGAGTAAGACTACTCTAAAAATGGTACTAGAGAGTAATTTTCCCTTAAATTTCATAACTTCTAAAATATCGCAAATTTAGTTCGTTCTCGATGTCGTTCAATTGGAGTACAATTTTCAAAGCATTGTACAATTTAGACAGATAGACAATATTATCAAGGCAGAGCAACAGGTTGAACAAGTTTCATATAAAAGATTCATGAAACTGATAATTAGGACGCATTTTGTCTTAAATCTACTTAAACAAAATTCATCTAATTATCAATTATTTAATGAAATATATAATAAAATACTCATTACATTAGTTAAATAATATTGTATCATGAGAATAACAATTAAAAATCAATGAGATTAAAAATAATGCATTATTTAAAAGTTATTAGGTTGATTATAAAATTTTATATTGAAATTTATCTTTAATTAATAATTTATCATATCAACATTGTAAAATTAAAATTTACTTGTTTAATTTTATACAGAACAATTAAATAAGATCACTATAAAAATAATACAAAAAACGTTCAAATTAAATAGTGATTTAGTTAATTAATCAGAGAATGTGAAAAGAGAGAGAAAAAAAAATGGTGTTAGCTAGAAATGGAATGACTATCCTATTTCTATAAATGTATAGATAAAATTATTAGAAAAACATATAATTAAAATTTTTGACACTGTAGAGAAGACCAACAGATCTAAAATAGACCAAAATTTATACATCATATAATATTCAGATCCACAATGATGCCCAAAACTCAAGGAGATAAGAGTGGAGAGAATATGCTAGAACAATTTTGGAGATAATTACTCTGATTTTATATATGTTTGGAAATGAAGGAACGCCTTGATCTTCGAAAAGCTGGAATTTTCGATTGAAAAACTGTTGGAGGCCTTCAAGGCTATGCTTTGGAGCTGGTTTTATGTTAAAAATCTCATACATAATTGTTTTTCTTTTAATGATTGACTTGTTAAACCAAAAATAGTTTTAGGTTGCTAATTCTTTGTACTTGTTTTCTGTTGCGGGTATCCCTTATGCCCAACTTTTTTAATAATAGTTTTCCTTTACCGATAAAAAAAAGAGTATTTATAATGATAGCTGAAAATGTAACTTAATTACATTATAAAAATATATTAATCGTGATAATTGAAGAGTGAAGTCGAGAACTTTATTATCAATATATAACTAAAATTTCAACATTTTGTCAATAATAAAAATAATTCGGATGAGATGTGAACACGTGCAAGAATCCGTTTAATTTAACCAAAAGGGTCGACGAATAGGGTTGGGCAATATAACAGACTTAAATTAACTAGAAGAAATGAGTGGACCAAATTAATTACATGTAGATCCAAAAAAAGAGGGCATCTCGATTGGTTTCATCCCTTGATTTTTCGAATGATTTCTAAGATGCATTTCTTGCATGTAATTAGCTAGCCAAAATGGTATTTAATGAAAAGTAATGTCTGAAAATTTCCCTAACTAACCAAACTGTATCAATATGAAAATGTGGTCCATATCATATTCCGATCAACAGAATTTTAGTCACTACAAAATGGTGTGCCAAGTTCTTGATTCATCGAATTTTTTATTTTTTTTTGAAGTACATTCAAACCGCAGACGCATAAATTTTTTCCAGCCAAAGCATAATCATAAAAAAATTGTGTTCTTGTACATATCATATAAATGCAAATATAATTTTAACATTTTTAAATACAAAATAATTGTTTCTTCAAACTTGGCGAATAATGATGCATATCATATGAATGCGAAAATTATATGAATTCAATAGTTCTAAGTAAATAGTGGCATGAGTAGATCTTGTGTGAAAATTTTCATGTATAAAAATATTAGATTTAGCAAATTGTAGCAAGAATTAAAAACCGTTCGTATGGGCAGTGTACCATAATTATCGGTGGCCTAGTAGTAGATGCCCCTTCTTAAGATGTGTTTATGGCGGGGTTCGATTCTCGGAGGCGACAAAACTATATTTTTTTTAATTCGCGAATCTTAAAAGGTTTTAAAAGGTTGCCGTATGAACTGTGCCCCATAGCCTAATGGTAGATTGCTGCTCATTAGGTTGTTTGTTGTGGGTTCAATTCCCAGTATAGGCAACTGTATTATTTTTATGTTTTTTTTTTACTTTAGAAAATCAGCACTATTTTCTATATTTTTTTCCTGTAAATAAAAAAAAATAAAAAATCAGCCTTCTTTTGAGTTGAACCATAGTCATAAAAATAATTTAAAAGTAGACTCACCACTATAGCACATTTAATATTTATTAAATAATTTTCTTACTAATTTATAATTAGCTTCAATATGTAGTTATGAAGGGTACATGTAAAATTGAAGAAGTATTACATGCAAAATAGAACAGAATTATATGCAAAACGTAGCAGTATTACATGTAAAAAGTATAAAGTATTAAAATTCATAATCAACAATCATTAATGTCTTCTACTTTAATTTCAAATAAGAAATTAAAGCAGTATTACAAGCAAAAACATAACAATATTACAAACTAATCATAACAGTATTACATGCAAAAACATAACAGTATAAAAAAAAAAAAAAAACATAACAATATTATAATCTAAACATAATAAAAAATAAGGTAAGTTATGAAGGATATCTAATCAAAATAGAACAGTATTAGATGCAAAACATAGCAATATTACAATAAAAAAATAATTTTAAATGTATTATACATACAATTAGCAAACAAAAGTAATAATAAAAAATTGAAAAAATGTCAATTCAGGGCCTGAAATATGGTAAATCTATCAATTTAAGGCCTGAAATATTTTTTATATCGATTCAATACCTGAAATATAGAAAACTATCAATCCAGGGCCTGAAAAATAGAAACTATCAATTCGAGGCTTATAAATACAAACTTTTTACTACATTTTTAAATATAGGGAATAAAAAAAACATAATTAAAAGAGATAAAAATAGGGAGTAGGGGATGGAGATATTTGATTGAACTGACACGGTCTACTTGTCTGCAAGCTCTAAAAATTGGCAGAAATACATAAAAGGTAATAAATGAAATTTAAAATTCGGGTTTCATCTGAATTGGTAGGTATGCTATTTTAAAAGCACTTTAATATTACAAAATAAAATAAAAATAAGAGTAGAATGTAGCACCACTTGATACCCCCGTTGCTCGCTTTAAAACCAGCTCGCCCAAATTGAACCTGCGTGTTCGGACTTTGAAGTTGTAAAACTTCTCTGATCTCTTTTTGTACATGACATTCTTGAAATCAATCTCCGTCCTTCTTTTCTTCCAACAGTTCAGACTGGCGGAAGCTTTTTGGTCGTTAATGTGCTCTCCGAAAAGTCATTGTTCGATGACTTGGAATCTTGATTCTGGTATATAACTTTTCCGCACCAAATGCCGTGGCAAACGGGGTCTCCGTGATTGATGTTCGAAAGTTGTTCGATAAGCGGTTGTCGCGAGTCATTTTTACTGAGAGTATTATGTGTATTTAATTTGATAACAACTCGCAAAACAAAACATGCACGGTACGATAAGTCAGTAAATAAGATGAATTTGTTGACCTAGTTCGGCGGGAAATGACTACTCTGGGGCATACCAAGCCGGGGATGTGGTATTGCGAGCTTTACATCGCATAATATTTGATACACCTTATGAAGATGAATCATTACAGATGAAGATAATTTGGAGAATTCGCCTCCGGGTGCTAGGGTTTCTAGTAGGAATAAATGATCACTCGAATTTTTTGTTCCTCACCTCTCAAGCATGGGTATGTCTTTTTGGGAGATTTTTTTTCCGAACCTTTCTCTTCTTTTTTTTTCTTCCTTTTATAACACTCAGACAAGCATGATTTGGGTTGACAAGCATGAAATTTGGAGACTTGGTCATGCAAGAACTCACATAATGTCGCCACGCGTTTTTCAACCGTCTTCTGGTTGATCTTGGAACTTACTTGTCTGTAAAGCACTCTTTTGGTCGTCCAAATTAACCTTTTGTTCGGTTGGATGCTTTGTTCGCCCCTTTAACCATGTCAGTTTTATGCTGGAATATTGTCCTCTTCGAGCACACTGAGCCTTCAGGATGTTTGGGTCTTCGGGATATCTGAGTGTCGGGCACTCTGACCCTTCGGGATATCTGAGGTGCGAACATACTGACCCTCAGGATATCTGAGGTCTTCGAACATGCCGACCCTCGGGATATCGAGGTGTGAACATCTTGACCCTCGGGATATCTCGAGGTCTTGAACATATCTTGACCCTCGGGATATCTCGAGGTGCGAACATCTTGACCTCGGGATATCGAGGTCTTGAACATATCTTGACCCTCAGGATATCTGAGGTGCGAACATACTGACCCTCAGGATATCTGAGGTGCGAACATACTGACCCTCAGGATATCCGAGGTCTTCGAACATACTGACCCTCAGGATATCTGAGGTCTTCGAACATACTGACCCTCAGGATATCTGAGGCCTTCGAGGATTTCTGAGTATTTTTGGCCGCTCGAGTCCTCGACGTTGCTTATGGCCTTCTTGACTTAGCTCATATCGATTCTTTTTTTTCCCGACACGAGTGGCGAATACTTGTCCATTGAGCATGAATATTTAAATATTACACGTCGCTTCTTACGTGTTCGATTAAGCCTGAAGTTACTATATCGAACACAACAATACCCCCCAGTCGGGTCGCTTTGTATTCAACATGGGGCCCGGCTGTTAAAATCTTATTGGGCCATAGTCGATGTCATTTCGTATTCTGTGCCGGATTTTCGAAATCGAACCCAACATTTATATATACCTTGTTTCTCCGCCTTAACCCCTTTTTTTTTTTTTTCCTCTGTTTTCATTTTTTTTTTCGGTTCGAAAATTTCCGGTGAGGGTTTCATCATTTATTGAAGAATTTTACTCGTGTAACAGTTCGATTCTTTCTCTAATTGTGATTATGGCCTATTGCTCAAACTCTTCTGTTCCCCTAGAATCAGACCACCATAGTTCATCTTTTTCCCCCTCTGTCAGTAGAATCCCCGTGGGCGACAAGAAATGCCGGAGATTTAATGTCTCGTGTTCAGAATTCGTTGGCAAATTCGCAACCGCTTTCACGATTCTTTTTCCTCGATTCGACGAAGCCCTAAATGAATTGGATAGGGACTTGGTCCGTAATGATTCTTCGGACGATTCAAGTGATAGTTTTTTGCCCCAAATTCAAATTGGGTCTAGGGCTGTTGATAATGTTAATGTAGATAGGAATGACAATGTTGTGAGGGGGGAAATTTTGGAATATAACCGAATCGAACATAGGGGTAGTTGGCGAGCAAAATTCTGAGCTTGATATACTGTTGGTGTTCTCCATAGTCCAACGATAACGAGTATAATGCTCGTTATAGTTTTGATTGGCCCGAGCAACCTCATAGGATTAGGGTTGAGAACGAGTACCCAGCGAGCAAGATAGCGAGCATAATTGATGCTGATAGGCTCACTCAGCTGCATTGGATTTATGAAACTCCAAAAGATGTCTTTTTTCGGGCACCATGTTTCGATGAGCGGCCAACCAACCCCCGAGGGTTGTGTCCAGAATTTAGACACAATGAAATTTCGGCCTCGATTTCCCCTCCATCCGCCATCACCCATTTTGCTCGTGGAATGGAACATCACCATTACGCAGCCTCGCTTTAACGGGTGGCATATGATCATGAGTTTTTCGACTTTTGTTCGGGCAAGATGAAGCCAAGGTATTATCCTCAAAGAAATGAGCTTGCTCGATTGGTGCACTTGACCCGTCCGAGGGGTGAACACGGGTGGTTGTTCATGCAAGCTAATGCCAAGTGCAAAATTATTGAAGACGTGCCGAACAAAATCAGTGATTGGAAAGAAAATTTTTGGATCGTTGGGGCGATTGGAAAAGCCCGGCCTCGGAAGCGAACCAAATGCTCGTTTAGATATCATCACCGACTTCGGGTGTGCATCAAGTAAGTGATTTTGTGTCTTTTCGTTCTTCGATTTGAACCGATTTTAACTCGTTTTTTTATTTTGGGGATTCTAGTCTGCGACGGACAAGGAGACAAACGACGTTATTTTAGCGGCGTTTGGCAAATTGATCTCGAGTCTCGTTCGAGCGATCTATGAGAACTCGAATCTGCCGATCGAGAGAAAGAAAGGAGGTTTGTTCGTGCCTCCTCATCATCTTGTTGTTGGGTAATGATCCCCAACACTTGTAATTGCCTCTCTTGTATTTGTATAAGTTTTGTGCCATTTTGCTCGTTATTACCCTTCGTTCGCATTTAAATTATTTTATTTATAGCCTACGATATATGACCATTCTTTGTGAGTACATCCAGAAGCATCTTGAGATGGCATTTCGGAGAAAAAAGGCCCGAGAGCTTACTTTCGGATTCGGTGGCCGAAGGAGGCTCAGCCAACAACAGTAGAGGGGGCGGCGAAAGCAGGCTAACCGATCACGCGTCGGTCTGGGAATCAAAGCGAGCTCAAAAGGAGCACTTCGTTCGGGCGCAGTAAGGGGTTGGCGAACAAGTCCGTCAAGCAAGAGACCAGGGGTGGAGATCGGCGAAACAGGGGAGGAACAAACTTCAGACGAAACCGCGCAAAACGAGCAATTTCGAGCCGAAATGCAGTGTTGTCGGGACTGACGAGACCCCTATTATCGGCGATCGAGGCGGCCGCCTCTCCGTGGTTGGTCGATTTCCCAGATGGTTGAAATGGAGGTTGGTACATCTTCTCCCCCTCCTGCTTAGGACCCAGATCATGGACTCCGTTGAATCACGAGCTCCGGTCCCACGAGGATAGATCATTCTTGGGGTGGGATCCGGCCCGTGTGGGGTGTACATCTTGTTCGATCCGCTTCGCTTTAGTTATTTTTTGTTCGCCTTTTTTTATACTCATTTGCTCGAATATATATATGTAGGTTGAACAGGTTGTCGCCTTTGATGCCCAATCTGAAGAACTACTTCTGCTCGCCGAGTGTTCGCAAGGTTCCGCATTCCCCGAAAGCATGTTCCGGAAGGCTTGCAAACTCCTGTTTTGAGCATGGACTACCGATATGGAAGAGTCCACTACGGGTCCCACTCCTCGAAAATATGCGCCCTGGTCCGTGCTTCAGTACACCTATGGTCGTTCTTGAGAAAGCCTATGCTCAGTCCGCCAACCTCCATGCCAACTACTTGGCTTTGATCAGGAACTTTGAAGAAAATGTGGGCGAAATAACAGGACTCGTGATTTAACCGAGGTGGCTCAGGGGATATCTTCTTCGGCACAAGCTGATGCTCACCGGGCTCAGGAGGATGCCCGCAAGGCTCAGGAAAATGCTCGCCGATTTCACGAAGATGCACGCCTGGCTCAGGAAGATGCTCGCCAGACAAAGGAGGAATTGATCCACTCTCAGGAGGAGGTAGCCAGTATATGAAGAGCTCAGGAGGATATGAATGTTGAGCCGTAGACCGAAGCCGGTGTCGAGGCCATGGAAAATGAGAGGACGCGCCGCCAACAACTCATCATTCTTTGGGAGACCAACACTCGTTTGGGTCTCGAAAAATTCAAAGTCGCACGATGTTGAGTATGTTGATTCCATGTCCAACTTTCGACATTTGTGCCTTCGCCGATGCTATCCGGGTCCGTTTCGCCATGCATCCAACAAACGAACAAATTGCCCCTCTTGTAGCCGGTTTTTCAGCGAAGACTGACAGACAACCCACCGGACCAAGAACCTTCCAATGTCGATTTAAATGATGCGGTGATTTCTCCATTCTCCATTCTTCCTAAAGGGATCAAAGTTGATGATCCGATTGGATGAGGAAGAGGGCTCGAATATGAATATCGGCCGAGGTTCTTTGGCCAAAATCTTTGACCGAGCCTGGACCGATCAGGTGCAGGCCGAGCAAAGGGGACCTCAGGATCGAAAGCGAGAATGTACCTTATGGCGAGCATTTGGTACCTGACCATACTGAAGGAGTTGTTGCTGAGAGGTCTGAGCACAATTTGTTCGACATCTCTCTCCCGTCTACCCCCAATTATGATTTTGCTCCTTGATGTTATTTTTGTTTTGTTGAACATACGTTGTGTAATTTTTTATCTTCTTCACTTTCTGTTTGAACAATGTCTTTAATACTTGTAGTTTTTGTTGACTTCTTGTCTTTTGTTCGAACATATTTACAACTAAATGGATGGATTACATACTGAACTGTTTCATCTAACCTGATTGTTCGATAATTGTTGAGGATGAAAATTGATACTTGTGTTGCTTTGATGTTTGCTTCGTTGCGTCGTGTTCGCTTTGTTGCTTTCCAATTTTTGCCCCTTTTCTTCTGAATGAATTCGAACATTAGGTTTGCCTATGCCCGCTCTTTTTTTTTTTTCGGTTTTGATTGTCTTATTGACGTTCTTAAATCGGTTGATCGTCTTATTTAGGTGCGACGGATGGGTTACTTTATGAACCCCCTTTCTTGGTGTGCGATCGTCTTATTTAGGTGCGATCACTTCATTATTAGGGCCATCTTATTTAGTCTGCGACCAAGACTCATCACCCATTTTACACGGGTATCTGTAAGACTGAGTCATCTTTTTGTATTGCGTACCCATTACTCACTTTTTTGCTGCGTGAATCGAGTACGAACTCATTCGTCGGTGAACATAGACTTGGGCTCGTTTCATCTTTGTTCGGTCGTCCGGCTTAGGTGCGACCTCAAATAGTTTTGAACTAGAAAATCTTAGCGAACAAAAAGTACATATATCTTTCTTTTTTCTTTTTGCAACACTTTGTATTCTATTACATCCTTCATATATGAAGAAGACTATCTATTACACAACTATTGTTATCGACTAGGGTTTTGAATTTAAACCTTGTCTTGAGTAGACAATTTAACCGGCCTCACCTTGTCCGCAAGAGAATTGATGCTGACAAGGATGTGACACATCATCCCGTTTACCCTTTTTTTTTTAGTAACATGCTCGGCAAAGAAGAAGATAAACTTTTGTCCCCCCCGACAAGCCGTGGATTATGCGGGCGGACCATGGCATGAGCATGTGGCGCCGCGATTCGCTCGCTTAAAGTAGTAGGTGCGAGCAAAAACTTTCACCGCGACCATTCTCGTCCCCTCCAAGAGATGTTTAAGCATCGGGTCGTGATCTTGTTTTGAGCGGACACTATGACATCCCTCCCTTCGGAGGAGATTTTGGGGATGCATAGGGGACTAATGACTTACTAATCGCATAAGCGAGTAACGCGGAGTGGCAACCATGACTTTGCCGAGCATCTTGAGTCCAAGAACGACCTTTAACCTCAGGTCGCAGTTATACGGGTAAAAAGACTCAGATGTAGGCGGATTTCGATTCAATTTGAATGATTCTTTGAATCGAGAGTGAATTCTTTCACGCCCTGGGGGCATACTAAACCAACTTCCTTCCGAGAATCGCAAAGATTTTTTCCTTTTTTCTTTCTTCATATGTTTTTTCTCCGCTTTTTCACCATCAAGATGCCCCTATTTATAGAACTTTTTCCTAGTCTTTGGCATAGCTACCGGGTGCTAGTTCTCTTACTTTTGCTCCCTTTTGACATCTGTTGACTTTTTTGATGACTCTTGCTCAAAGATTGACTCATCCCTGCATGGTTGCCGCCACTTGTCAACTCGTTCCGATTCGTATCTTACGGCATTGACAACACGTTTCGACATCGTATCTTACGCCTCATCGATAGTCTTCGTCCAACATTTCTTTCCTGAAGATATGTATCGAACATAATGTACTCTTCTTTCAGGATTGTCCTACTCGTTTGAACTGAATGGCTGATTATGTTCGGCCCTTTGTGTTTGTTTTAGTACATCGGCCATTATGTTCGGCCAACTATGATCACTTCAGCTGTGTGGACAATTTTGTTCGGCCAACACTATGCCCGCTAAAGCTGTGTGGACGATTTTGTTCGGTCGACTCTATGCTCGCTAAAGCCGTGTGGACGATTTTGTTCAGCCGACACTATGCTCGCTTCAGCGGTGTGGATGATTTTTGTTCGGCCGGCTCTATGCTCACTATAGCTGTGTGGACGATTTTGTTCGGCCGGCTCTATGCTCGCTATAGCTGTGTGGACGATTTTGTTCGGTCGACTATGCTCGCTATTATTGATAGTATTTTTTCAAATTTGATGCATTCCACGAGTAGGACAATGGGACTCCATTCAGGTCTTCCAAGTCATAGGCCCGCGTTTAGCAAACGCTCAGAACTCGAAGGACCTTCCCATGCTCTACCGAACACACCACTTGATACCCCGTTGTGCTTTTTTAAAACCAAATTTCCCCACATTGAACCTGCGTGTTCGGACTTTGGAGTTGTAAAACTTCTCGATCTTTTTTGTACATGGCATTCTTGAAATCACCTCGATTCTTCTTTTCTTCCAACAGTTCAGATTCAGGCGAAAGCGCAGTGGTTAATGTGCTCTCCGAAAGTCATTGTTCGATGAATTGGAATCTTGATTTTCGGGTATAACAAACTTTTCGCACCAAATGCCAGGCAAACGGGTCTCCGGTTGATGTTTTGAAAGTTGTTCGATAAGCCCATAATATTTTTCAGCAACTCTTCAACCCCATCCACCCCTTGAAATTATCAAGTCCGCCTCGAGGGTATGCTTGATGATTTTATTAACGGCCTCCACTTGTCCGCTTTGATGGGGATAGTACGGAGTTGAGTAGTGCTTTTTATCCCCAAATGAGCACAATTTATCTCGAATTCACTTCCATCGAATCTTTTGTCGTTATCGATTCATTAATGATTGGGGAAGCCCAAATCGACAAATGATATTCTTCCAAACAAAGTTCCACATTCTTTGTTCGGTGATCTTGACAATGGCCTAAACACGCCCATTTAGTTTAGTAATCCACAAAGAACCACAACAAATTTTACTCCCGACGTTCCAAGAGGAAAATGGCCGATCAAATCGATCCCCCATTTAGCAAATGGCCATGGGCTATAAACCGACACTAATTCTTCGTGGGCTATGAATAAGTGGAGCATGTACCGCATCTGTGGCACGCGCGCGAAAGCATACGCGAAATAATCCTTTTTTGAGGGTTGGCCAATAATAACCTTGTTCGATTATTTTGTGTGCGTAACGAGCCCACCAGTATGATTTCGTGATACTCCTTCATGGATTTGTTTCATATACCACCTTCTTCAGAGTAATACACTTCAAAAGTGGAAGTGAGAAGCTTTTTTGTATAAACGCCGTCTATGATAGTATAGCGAAAGCGATTGTATCTGAGGCGAGTAGTTTGTGCCTTATTTTCGAGAGAAGTCCCTTTTGTAGGTAACTTCAGATTGAGTCATCCAAGTCTCTTTGTTACTTTATTATTTGGGCGATCATAATTTCGAACCGATGGCGAACAAGTTGTGACGACCACAATGTTTGTTGTGTTAAATCACTCCTTCGGCTGTTGTTGAGGCGTGCAAAGCATCAGCGAACGAATTACCCAATCGTGGTAATTGCTCAATGAAAACTTGTTCAAAATGCTCGAGCAATTCTTTTGCTAGCTGTTGATACTGTGCCATCTGTTCGCCTCGGGCCTCGTACTAATCTCATCACTTGATAAACGATTATCCGAGAATCGCTATAAATCATCGACCTCTGAATTCCCATTGTCATTGCCATCCGTAGTCCCAAATGATCAAAGCTTCATATTCGGCCATTATTTGTAGAATTTGGGAAATCAAAAACGGATGGTATTTGTGAATGTTTGCTGGTTGGGTTGATGAGAACCACGCCCGCCTCGGCTCTTAAACTTGTTGATGAGCCATCAACATACATATGCCATGGTTGGTCGATAGCTTTTTCGAGCATTTGAGGATATGTCAACTCGACCATGAAATCGCCATAGCTTTGCCTTTCATTGTTGTTCGCGGAAATAACGTAATGCCGAATTTCCTAACTCTACCGCCCACTTTAGTAATCTCACCCAAGAAGATCCGGCCGGTGGAGGACTTGGGGCACGGGGGAAAGTGGTCAAGACTCGAATCGAAAGTGGTCGAAAAAATATGGTCGTAATTTTCGAACACTCATGACGGGGCATATGCTAATTTTTTTCCAACGGCGGTATCGAGTTTCGGCTTCCTTAAGCACTTGGCTTACATAGTAAATGGGCAAGTGTATAGTGCCTTCTACTCAGACGAAAGCACAAAGATCGATCGCGATGCTCGGATGCAAAGAAGATACGATAGAGTTGTTCGCCTGGGGACAAAGCTTAGATAAAGGTTCCGAAATATCCGCAAGGTATCGCTTCAATGATTCGAATGCATTTTGGCAATGCTCGGTCCATCGAATTTCCCTTTCTTCAATGTATCGAAGAAAGGTTTGCATTTGTCTCCGGTCGCGTGATATAAACCGGCTTTAAGCTAAACGTCCGGTTAACTTTTGGACCTCTTTCACATTTCGGGAGCTTTCATATCGAAAGCATGGCTTGAATCTTTGTTGGGTTCGCTTCGATCCTCGTTGACTAACCATATGTCCGAGGAATTTTCTGAGTGAACCCCAAAGCTACATTTTTTCGGATTTAACTTCATATTGTACTTCCCGAGTATATCGAACGTTTGTGTGAGGTGGGTGATGTGGTCTTCCTTATGTTCACTCTTAACCACAATATCATCAATATATACCTCAATTGTTCGGCCGATGTGTTCGCTTAACATTTTGTTCACCAAACGTTGATATGTTGCTCCCAAGATTCTTTAATCCGAACGGCACGCGTTGCCAACAAAGACATGTTCTTTTTTCACGAGAACGCCATATTCTTTTGATCGTCGGGGTGCATAGGTATTTGGTGATAACCAAAGCAAATGCATCCATAAAATTCATGAGTTCATGGCTCTTCAGATTATCGACCAAATAATCGATATGCGGCATCGGAAGTTATCTTTTCGGACATGCCTTGTTTAAGTCCGTGAAATCAATACACGAACTCCAAGATCCATTAGACTTGAGGACGAGCCACGTGGTTATAAGCCATCTTGGGCATTTTACCTCTCGAATCGGTTTGTTGTCGAGCAACTTTTTGATTTCACTATTCATTGCCGCATATTTTTTAGGACTAAACTTTTTCGGCTCGATAACCGGAGTTTGTATTGGATCAAGGTTGAGGAGTGGCATGCATGTTTTGGATCAATGTCAACCATGTCTTCGTATGCGACCATGAGAACACATCTAAGTTTGCTTGAAGATAAGCAATAATTTTATTCGAATTGGTTCGTAATTCAACCAATGAACACTTCTAACTCGAATGTCCGTTTCGGTCGATTTTGATGGACTCAGCTTGTTCGGACGGTGTTGTTGCTTTCTTTTTTACTTCCACCGAGGATCTTGGATGGACCCCCAGTGCTCGTCATCAACCTCCATGGGTTCAAAGCCTATGCGAGGCTCTAGGTCCGTTTGCTCGTTCGGCTGATCAATATTCATTTGATCTAGGAGATCCGGGGAATTAGTTGTCACCCCGAGTCTGTGGTTCACAAGATTCTGCGGCTCGCGTGAAGAGCTATGCTCGTCGAACTTATGTTCGTCGGAAGATCTTTAGGCGAGGTATTTGCTCGCTGGCTTGGCTCACCAATCTCCCATGTTTGCTCCATCATATTGACGATGCTTTGTTTTTCTGGTGCACAAGATAGCAAACAATCTCGAGCTTTCTTCTGATCTCCTTTTACGCTTCCTGTTCCATCTTGTGTCGGAAATTTAACACAATAGTAATACGTAGAACAGACCGCTTTGAATTCCTTAATAAACGGGCGACCTAGGAACCCATTATAAGTAGACAGAGCATCGACGATTACAAAATCTAGCATTCTAGTTCGTCGAATGTCCGGATTTAGAGTTGATTCTAACTCGACTCCTAACCTAATCATACCATAGGGTCGGGTTACAAATTCCCCAAAACCCATTATGGTATGATTGCAAGGTTCAATATAACTGCTCAAGTCTCCAACTTGTTTTTCCATCTGGCGAAGGGTATTGACGAACAAAATGTTCGCATAAGCTCCAGTGTCAACTAGGAGGCGGTGCACCTTCAACCCGAGAAGACGAGCACTGATGGTTAAGGAGTCATTGTGGGGAGTTATAATTCCGTCGAGATCGTCCTCTGAAAACATGATTTGGTGTGAGGGTGGCGTGCTAGCTGATGTGCTCGCCACCTTCACTTGATGGATGTTTTGCATGGCACACATCTCCATCTTCTTTCGTCTGTTCGATAATGTTGGTGCCTGGTAACATCCACCCACTGGACCATATTCAGGACGTATCATGTGAATCTCTTGACTTTCTCGACCTCTTCCCACAGTAGGAGGCCCTCTTCTAGATAACTCGGACCTCTTACGTGATTCTTCGGGATCACTGTTAGATGTTTGTTTGGCCTTTCGCTTACCCCTTCGATCTTCTGTTTTTTCTGTTCGAGAGTCTCTGCTCACCGACTTTTTGGGTAAGACGATTATCTTCGCATAGCTTCCAAAGTTGGCGGAGTAAGTCGCGACACTCTTCAGTGTTGTGCCCGATGTACTCGTGGTAGTTACAATATTTGGAAGCATTGAGCCGATGTTTATCCATTATGATTCTTCTCGGCCTTTCCAACATGTCCCGATCTCTGATTTGGTTAAAGATTGTCTCCATTGAAATGCCCAAAAAGACTTCAGAGGGCGTTTGCTTACGCTCTTTCTTGGATGGTTTGAAAGAGCCCGGGGTTTGTAACCCCTTCATTCATCACTTTCTTCCCGAAAAAACTTTTTCTAGTTGTAGGTTCTGACCCAATCGTGATTGGGCGAAAGCAAATCTTGCATGGCTATGATTTTGGCCGCCGCTTTCGGAACTCGAATATGTGTTCGCCGGTCTTGGTGCATGGCCTTCCACATATCAATATTTAGAGTCGCCCCGACCACCGCAAGGATTTTGGCATCCTCTTCAACTGGGGCCCCATCATACAGACATTTATCAAATCTTTCTATGTATGCTCGATCAGACTCACCTTTTAGTTGGGAGAAATGCGCCAACCTTTGTTTTGGCGCTGGGCGAGCACACATGGATGAAAAGTGGGACAGAAATTGTTGTCCCAATTGGGCGAAAGATGTGATAGACGCAGCTGGCAAGGTAGAAAACCATCTATGTGCCCGATCACCCAAAGTCATGGGGAATGATCGCAGACCGTGGTTGCGTCCGCGGGGCCCCATCGCGATCATAAAATCTGAATACTTCTTTGAGATGGACATGAGGGTCGACTCAAAGATCAAATATGGGAATTGGCGGTCGGGACTTCGCCACTTTCTCTTGTATTTCGGCCGCCATGATCGCCGGTGACAATGGCGAGCAGGGTATTGTGCTCGCTCGAGGTTGGCCTTTGGTCGCGGCCAGGTTGGCCTGTAAATCCTCGATGGCCTTTTGCATTTCCGCAAATTTTGTGGGATTGACAGACTTAGATTGGGGCTGTTTCCCATCATGAGGACCCAGTGGGTCATGCTCGTGATGGGCGATCCCCCCTCCAAGTTTGTGCTTGACTACCCAATCGATGATGGATAGACAATTTTGTTCCCGCCGATTTTTGTTCGGCATGCGGATGATCATGAAGATCTGAAGGTGCGGGCATTTTTATTGGTTGTTCCTTTCTTGGATCCTGTCGCCTATTATTGCCGATTCGGTCTTTGGCGGAGAGCCTCAAACGTCCAAACGCTGATGGTCTAGATCCTTGAGGTTGTTCGTCATCAGACGTGTCATCGGTTTTTTTTACTTGTCCGCTATATTTTTTTTAACTTGCTCACTATCAGTGTGTACGTGAGCGTCGCTCTTCACGATCTTGAGTTTCTAATTTGGCCAATTCTTTCTCGGCCCTCTTTCAAGGCCGCAAAGAAGAAAGTGATGGCCCTGGTTGTAGCCGCCGGATCATTCACAATATCCTTGAGATTGGTAATCTCCACTCCCTGATCTTTATGAGGCTGGCGCTGAGCCTCTTTCCGGTCATGTGGTCGGCTTTATCCCGACCTCTCCGTTTGTGTGTTCCTAGATTGAGGCATTTTATTTTTTTTTTTTCGCCTCGGCTCTCTAAAGGTTCTATATGGGTTGGTTTTTTGGGTGAAGAAACCATTTTTTAGCGAGAGTATTATGTGACTAATTTGATAACAGTATTATGTGGCTAATTTGATAACAACTTCGCAAACAAAACATGCATGTACGATAAGTCGTAAATAAGATGAATTTGTTGACCCGGTTAAATACCGGAAATGACTACTCTGGGGGCATACCAAGCCAGGATGTGGTATTGCGAGCTTTACACGTACAATATTTGATACACCTTATGAAGATGAATCATTACAGATGAAGATAATTTGGAGAATTCGCCTCCGGGTGCTAGGGTTTCTAGTAGGAATAAATGATCACTCGAATTTTTTTGTTCCTCACCTCTCAAGCATGGGTATGTCTTTTTGGGAGATTTTTTTCCGAACCTTTCTCTTCTTCTTTTTTCTTCCTTTTATAACACTCCGACAAGCATGAGCTGGGTTGGCAAGCATGAGCTGGAGACTTCGGGTCATGCAAGAACTCACGTAATGCTGCCACGTTTTCAACTTCGTCTTCCTGGTTGATCTTGGAACTTACTTGTCTGTAAAGCACTCTTTTGGTCGTCCAAATTAACCTTTTGTTCGGTTGGATGCTTTGTTCGCCCCTTTAACCATGTCAGTTTTATGCTGGAATATTGTCCTCTTCGAGCACACTGAGCCTTCAGGATGTTTGGGTCTTCGGGATATCTGAGTGTCGGGCACTCTGACCCTTCGGGATATCTGAGGTGCGAACATACTGACCCTCAGGATATCTGAGGTCTTCGAACATACTGACCCTCAGGATATCTGAGGTGCGAACATACTGACCCTCAGGATATCTGAGGTCTTCGAACATACTGACCCTCAGGATATCTGAGGTGCGAACATACTGACCCTCAGGATATCTAAGGTCTTCGAACATACTGAACCTCAGGATATCTGAGGTGCGAACATACTGACCCTCAGGATATCTGAGGTCTTCGAACATACTGACCCTCAGGATATCTGAGGTCTTCGAACATACTGACCCTCAGGATATCTGAGGTCTTCGAACATACTGACCCTCAGGATATCTGAGGCCTTCGAGGATTTCTGAGTATTTTGGCCGCCTGAGTCCTCAGATTTGCTTATGGCCTTCTTGACTTAGCTCATCTGATTCCTTTTTTCCTGACCTGAGTGGCGAATACTTGTCCATTGGGCATGAATATTTAAATATTACACGTGTCGCTCTTACGTGTTCGATTAAGCCTGAGTTACTATATCGAACACAACAATGAACAAGTTTCATCGGTGACTTCCTCTAATTTAGTCTCTCATGTCAAGTATCTCGAAATGTTCATTGCTACATCTTAGTTCTTCACTAGTTAATTTTAGGAAAAATTAATAATACGTACAAAATTTGAGATCAACTTATTAATAGGTACAACAAAATTGATTACATATGCAATTAACGTTGCACATAAAAATTGCAAATGTACATACGCATGTATAATAATTTTGTAATTATTAGTAAATCGCAATCATGAAATATAAATCTCCCTTAATTTTACTCTTAGCACTTGTCATTATTGAAAATGAACTTTAATTCCTTAATAACATAATTTTTAAAAGAAATAAAAACGAAAACAAAAGCCCTTTTTTCTTTAATTGTGTGTGTGTGTGCCGGGGTGTTCGAATGGATTTTATTATTTTGATAGTTTTTCCATTAGCTGTTTAATGGTTTTCCACCTTTTTAATAGCAAGAAAATTCTATGCGACGACTAATTACTATCACCTATTCCATCAATTTAAAGAACTAATGCTCCAAAATAAATGATTCTTTTAACATTTTTTTAATGAAATTAAGAAAATTTATATATTAACAAATTCGTACTTAATTAATTAATAAAAAAAAATCACACCCCCTAATTTTAGCTTGTCATAAAAAAGTCTTCTTCCTCACAACATCATAAATTAAAAGTATTTTATAAAATTAAAAGAAGGTAAAATAGGAGGAGATTATGCAAAAAAGACTAAAAAAAATCATTTCTTTTAGAACGGGGGAGTATTAAACAATTAAAAATAAAAAGTCTTATCCAAAAGTACACATTGAATAACTCTGCACTCTGCTCTCTAGCAACATTATATATATATATATATATATATATACAAATTGCTCGGTAAATATATTGTTATTCATTCCTTCCTATGAAGATTTGAACACTGAAAATTGTACACAAACCAAACAAAGTGAATTTTAGTGGAATAAAATAAGAGTGTTGTGAGTGTATTAATATTATGTTTGTTTCCATTTTAAAAATGTTCAAGTAATGTTGGGACGTTCAAAATAAGATAAGTATTCAAGTAATGTTGGGACGGAGGGAGTAATTGTTTTTTTTTTTATCGGGCAAAGTTAGATGTTAGTTGTTAGTAGTTAGTACATCAAGCACCCAAATACTCCACAAAATCGTCAATCCACCTTATAACTCTCATAATTTCAAATTCGTTCTAAGAAGGAAATCGAACCTGGGTCTCCCACTCAAATGAGAAGGTCAGTGGCTAGGTGAATTAAGCCACTTGGTTGGTTAGAGGGAGTAATTGTTAAGAAAGAGGGCGAAATAATTTAACACAATAGTTTGTGTTTCCGTAAAATGGACTTGTAATTTTCCAATTAACGACATTAGATTGTTTTCCTTAAAACCGCAACCCACAAACTTTTTACTACATTTTTAAATATAGGGAATAAAAAAAACATAATTAAAAGAGAGAAAAATAGGGAGTGGGGGTTGGAGATATTTGATTGAACTGACACGGTCTACTTGTCTGCAAGCTCTAAATATTGGCAGAAATACATAAAAGGTAATAAATGAAATTTAAAATTCGGGTTTCATCTGAATTGGTAGGTATGCTATTTTAAAAGCACTTTAATATTACAAAATAAAATAAAAATAAGAGTAGAATTGTAGCAATTATTATTATTGATTGAATTTACGTCAAGTTAGGTATACATAATGAATGAGTCTAATAAATGCCATAATTAAGTCGATCATGAAAGGATATACTCCATATAAATACACATTAAATATTTATTTAAATAGTACTATGTGTATAGTATTTTTTTGTGAAAGGTCAAGATGAAATATATTAATATGAGTACAAGGTGTACTCAAAAGCCCAGAACATACAAATCGAGAAAATTTGAAATGACACAACTTACAGCCAGGTGGGAATGCATTCTAATGGATAACACTTAGTTTAGTGTGAACGAACTCTCTTTGAAAATTAGACTATTACGAATCTTCCAAATCTTCCAAAGTGTAGCATGCCAAATCAATCCAAAAACTTCCTTCAAATCTATAACTTATTTAACAAGTTTACGTAGAAATTGTTTTTCAATCATTAATTCAGAAGGCATTGGGAAAATGTATGCCCACAGTTGCATTTACAACATGTGCAGGGTTTATTTATGTGGAATTAAATACATGAGAGATAGGACTACACCTTCCCTGACACTGATACAATATTTACATGTTTGTCTCATAATCTTCCTCTATTTTTTTTTTTTTTTTTTGTTGATATTACTAGCAATTAATAAAGTCCTTTAAATTATGGTAAGTAAATTAAGTCTGACAGTCATTAAGAATTTTACCTCAGCCGTTCTTATGGCAAAATATATGTAACGCACATTATTGGAGTCGAGCTACATTTAACGGGTTGGATAAAATAAAATTGGGGACCAAGTTTTTTTTACTTTTATTTCATAGTTTAAACTCTTTTTGTGCCATACTCTGTAATTTTTAAAAAAAAAATTGCTTTTTTTATGACATTTTTACCTTTTGTTAAAAAGAGTCTCATATGGGTCGCGCGTATGTTGAACATGGATGACGCATATACAGCGAATTGGTTGCGTGGCATAGTAAGATGTATAGACAAAGATAAAAATATAATAAAAATATTAAAAAGATTTTTTTTATCAGGGTTGGATAAAAAAATTAAACATAAAAAAATGACATTTTTGTATATTTTCTTATAAAATTATAATGAACTAAATAAAATTAAACAAGTTTTGATTTGTTACTATGATAGTTAGATCATGCATGTCTTGCACTTAAAGGTAATTTATATAGTTGACTTATATATTTATATCCATCCGACTAAATTTACCAAAGAAAGAAATTAATGTTCAAATCTATTTAAATAATTTTATTTCATCGAAAGTTTGAGAAGACTTATCAAGTGGAGCTGCTTGATTTATATAGTTTGATTTGGGTGTAGCTGATTTCAGCGAGAATCGAATTCAAAACACGAGCGTAAATTTTTTAGCTCTGATAACATATTTTTTGTTTATTTTATTTAAAAGTATGAACTTATAAAGAGATGTACAATCAATTATTTGTATTATTTCCTTGACACTTATTCATTAATCTAATTTGATTATCATTCCAAATTGGAACCGTAATAACTTAAAAACTATAAGTTATATATATAGTTAACAATTTATAACTTATAAAATAAATATAACTAAGTTTAATTTTAAGTTTTAAATTAAAATAGAAATATATATATTACCGAGTTATTATAACTTATAGACATAATTATATTTATACTTTTAAGTAAATTCTAGACTAAATAAATTGTCTAATACAGTTTATAATAAGTCTTTCAGTTATATATGAATTAAGACAAAAGCTATGAGTTATAATTTGAAATTTAAAATTGGAAAAAAGAACTTAAAACCCCGCCAATTTCAAGCTGAAGTGTTCAAAAATCATAACCAAACCCAAAATATGAAAGCCTAACGTATGTTATGATTGGATTTTGTCACTTTGGAATTGTTTTTTAGAAACGAGTAATACTTGTGTAAACTTGCTTCATGTGATTTTTTTTTTAACAAAATAAGTCTACAATTTTTATTTTTTTTAATAATAGATCCATTTAGAATTTATTTATGACCAATAAAAATTTATGGATATAAAAAATTTGGAATTTTGCGGTAATGAGTTTCTGATTTTGCCTTTTCACTTTTCAGACAAATCGTTTCAAACGTTTGGTTGGAAGACGAAGATTCCGCTACTTTGATTTCGAAAGAGATAGATACGCAGTCCATGCAATTTATTATTTACATATGAAAATTAAAAACACACTCTTTCAAAAATAAATAAATAAAATCTATGTGGGTGCCGACTGACCCAGGGTGCGCAACACTTATGCAAACGTGCAATTTTAAAAGTCAAGAAAAACGTCCACTAAAAATCTAAGTAAGGTTAATGTACTCCTACAATTCAATATTATAATTTTATTAAATGAATAAAACCTCTTAAAGCTTATAATCATTTTTCAGGTCTTATTTTAACAAAAATATTATTTTTTAGATCTATTTTTTACAAAAAGACTGCTTGGGTCTCATAGACTCGTACGTAGTCAATTTATCAAATCTAAATTGTAGCACTGCAAAATAATGGTCATTTAAAGAGGATTTTAACGAGGATTTTAAAGAGAGATTCTAATTTGGCGAGGGCTTTAACGATGGAAATTAAAAATTCCCTCTTTAAAATGCTCGTCGGTAACCGATTAACGATGGAATAATTGGGCCCTCGTTAAAACGCGAGGAATTTAAAAATTAAATAAAATGTGGGCTCTCACTCTTAAAAATTATAGCATTTCTAGAATTTCACAAAATCCATAATATGAATTAATAAGGTTGTAAATATTCCAAGTAAAAGAAAAATGTAAAAAGTCTAAATTTGCAATTACATAAAATGCTGAGTTTTTTCTTAAAAAAACGAAGTCCAAAATTTCCCGCACGTGTGCTAAGTTCGCTTGCACGTGCGAAGGATCAATTAAGACCTCATATGTTAGGAACAAGCTAGTCTATATAAATTATATCCAACTCCATTGGGCGACCAAACTTTATGACATAAATATATAAGTATAAGAAGTACTGTAGTAGTATTAATTTAAGATATTTTAAAATACGTTGGGCCATGAAAAATACAATAGCCCCTCCAATTTCTGTTTTTTAATGCCAAACATTAATTATAGTCTAAATCCAAATGTTCTGACTCTTCATTTATAAGGAAATCCTTTTAATTTCTCGTAACTATCTTTTTAAATTTCTCTCCAAGTCAATTAACAGCTTGCATAAATGTGTGATTTCATTCAATATCTCATAGGGTTGAGTTCATTTATTTGACCAGAATTTAATCCAATTAAATAGACACGCTCTACAAATTAATTTCACTTATATAATTAATGTCACCATGTATAACCTTATGTAAATATTACCTACCATTTCCACACATAAAAGAAACAAGTAAATTATCAATTTCGAATCTTTTATTACTCTTATAGCGTAATTCATCCTTAAATATACTTATTTACCATCATCACTATACACGTGACAATATTATACTATGCAATAACTTAAAATTAGTTTATATTATTTACCTTAACAATATTATATTTAATAGACTACGTTAACAACAACATAATATTATACTTGTTATACTCTACTTCTGATTAACGTAGTACTACGTGAACAAATACATAACTGATAACACTGTTAAATTAAACAAAAAATTGTAAATGGTGATTTGATTCGACCCGTGAGATTTTTTGTTTCCTAAGCTCAGAAGATAGTGCACGGTGCAATATTGCATATAGTGATGATGGGATTAATATGATTAATGAGTTGTGTAATTAAAATTAAAAGGGGTAGCAGGTTGAAATTGTTCGTCTGAGAAATTAAATAAGGTGAATTGTAGGCAGAGTATATTAAATGGTAGAGAAAGGAATACAGGTGGGAGGTTATAAATCTTTCTCCAAATCCAACAAGAAAGCACATTCAACACAAAACGCATTAACTCCAATTTAAAATTTTGCAGACAAGAACTCTTATGAGAAAGTAGGTGCCTGTATTCAAAGATGGTAGGAAGATATAATTCTCATTTATTATTTGTTAGGTGCATAAATCTAATGCAATACTCCCCTTAATTTCCCTTTCATTGACCATTTACTCCACCTCTTTTTAATAATTCTAATTTTTCTGCTGCATTTTTATCACGTTTTATTATATTTTCAAGATTTCTCTATGTTCTGCTGTTGGATTGCTTTGATCAATTCACAGTTTAATTCATCATAAATCAAAGTAATACAACAGTAGTCTAATTTTGATCAAGACTGTCGTGTTATAATTTGTTTATAAAAGTGAGTTCAAGTTTTGCTTTTGATCGAGCAATTGAAGTTGGAGTTTTGTCTCACGGAACATTGCAGATAGCGTGAGACAGAACTCCAAGTTCAACTGCCCAATTGTAAACAAAATTTAAACCCACTTTCGGATAATAAATTGCAATTTGATGGTCTAATAGTCTTGAATTTTGATCATTATTGAATTTGAAATTCGATGTCACGAATATTCAAGACCACCAAATTACAATTCACCATTTGAAAATTGATGTTATATAATATATTTTTTTAATTGAGCAGTTGAAGTTGGAGTTTGTCTCATAAAGTGTCGCACTCGCATATACCATGAGATATAACTTCAAATTCAACTACTTAGCACTCGATCAAAAAACAAAAGTCAAACTCATTTTCGGATAATAAATTGCAATTTGATGGTCTAATAGTCTTGAATTTTGATAATTATTGAATTTGAAATTCGATGTCACGAATATTCAAGACCACCAAATTACAATTCACCATTTGAAAATTGATGTTATATAATTTTTTTTTTAATTGAGCAGTTGAAGTTGGAGTTTGTCTCATAAAGTGTCGCACTCGCATATACCATGAGATATAACTTCAAATTCAACTACTTAGCACTCGATCAAAAAACAAAAGTCAAACTCATTTTCGGATAATAAATTGCAATTTGATGGTCTAATAGTCTTGAATTTTGATCATTATTGAATTTGAAATTCGGTGTCACGAATATTCAAGACCACCAAATTACAATTCACCATTTGAAAATTGATGTTATATAACATATTTTTTTAATTGAGCAGTTGAAGTTGGAGTTTGTCTCATAAAGTGTCGCACTCGCATATACCATGAGATATAACTTCAAATTCAACTACTTAGCACTCGATCAAAAAACAAAAGTCAAACTCATTTTCGAATAATAAATTGCAATTTGATGGTCTAATAGTCTTGAATTTTGATCATTATTGAATTTGAAATTCGGTGTCACAAATATTCAAGACCACCAAATTACAATTCACCATTTGAAAATTGTTGTTATATAATATATTTTTTTAATTGAGCAGTTGAAGTTGGAGTTTGTCTCATAAAGTGTCGCACTCGCATATACCATTAGATATAACTTCAAATTCAACTACTTAGCACTCGATCAAAAAACAAAAGTCAAACTCATTTTGGATAATAAATTGCAACTTGATGGTCTAATGGTCTTGAATCTTGACCACCGTTAAATTTTGAGCTCTGTCTCACACAAATCTTAAAAAACCAACAAATTGCAAATTGCTATACTAAGGTGCATGAAGTTTCCTTTCGAGTAGCTGAATTTGGAGTTCCGTCCCATGATATTTAAGACAATCTCGCACAAGAATTTGTCACGTCGTCCCATCTAAACGAATGATTAAATTCGTTCGAAAGCAGAGATGGTAGGAATTTAATTGTATCCTCATGATCACAAATTCCATGAACACATATACTACAAAAAAATATGAAAAGATGACAAATTAAGGCAATTAAATTAGATGATGAAAAGGCCAATTACTTCATCAATCGATCGTAGCTATATACTACCTTTAGAAGACGTACGTTTATATACCATGCAAATTCTTTATAGCACCATCATCTTACCTTATAGTAAAACCTATTTAAAATTTCATCTATCTTTACAAAAAATCAGAACCACAAAACAATGGCTCAAAATCTCAAAGGTTGTGTGTTTCAATTCAAATGCTAATGTTGAGGTCGATTCTCGGCTTCTTGACCGGGGCAGGCATCGGCACGTTACTATTGCATCTTGGGCACCTCGGCCTGCCCCTCGAGATCAAAACATACATCAAGCAATTAGGGCACCCGGCCGCAAACGAGACCGTGCACCTCTCGTCCTGGTCCACGTCCCCACCGTCCTTGTTTGAGGACGATGAGAGGGACGAGGACTTGGACGTCATGGAAATGGAGCGCTTTAGTACCGTCTCCTTTTCCGCTCTTTCCAGAGCCGATTTCACTTTGTCCAAAGTGCACACGCTTTGGTAGGGGGACGACGAGGGCGGAGACGAGGATAATGAAACGAGCTTTAAGTCCAACGCGTCTTCGTCGAATAGGTTTAGGGTTCGTTTAGACGATGGAGGGAAGTTGAGGTCCTGCAATTTGCTCATACTTTTGGTACTACTTTGTGACTTATTCTCTGTTGTTGATGATGATGAATTTGATGAGTTGCACCTTTGGAGATACACTTTTCCTGACTGAAATAGTAACAAATTTTTTAAAATTAATTGTTTGTTACATTACATACCAAGACGTGTGGATTTGTATCATTGACTTTATGGATAAAACAAAAGAGCAGGGGGGATTAATCAATTTTGTGCACCAGAAAATACTCCATCAATAATTAATTTATCATGCATAAATTAATTGGACTTTATGTACTGGGATTAGGATATACAAGTAATCTTTGCTTACATTCATGCCAGAAAAACGTCCACGATCCCAAGAAGAAAACGGCACGTATTCATGATAACAAAAACAACCCTTATTTTATTTTTATTTTTTATTCATTTATTAAATACAATTAGAAACGGATGCAATAAGAACAAATACCTAAACAGAATTACAAACCAAATTATTTATTAAAATTCATTAAATGCGTATAATAATTTGCACATGAAAGATCATGCGTATGTAGGACAATTGAAATTATGATTACTCCACCAATAAAAACAAGGATAAATTCAAATCGACGAAAAAAAAAACAGAAACAATCCAAGCCATTCAATTTCAAAACCTTACCCATTAAAAAAAATCATTTCAATCAAGAACACGATTACAAACAAAAAAACCCAACAACAAATTTTAGAAACCTATATGTAAATTTTTAAAAAAATAAAAAAAAATAAAAGAGAAAATCAGAATGGATAAAAAGGTTGTACCTTTAAATCAAGGCGTTTTTCCCAGCCACAAGGGACTTGCAAGTCAAGGTCCAACTCTTTTGAATCAAGGGTTGTACATCCAGCAAGCAAGTCCCGAGTAATAGGAGCCGTTGATTTTCCAGACTCATTCGAATCACCACCGTTGATCAATCTGACCAAAGAACTGACGTCAGCGGCCATTCTATCTCCTTGAAAAACAGAGCTAACTGCAGAAAGAAAAAAAAAGAGCTAAAGAGAGAGAGAGAGTTTATAATGGTTTGTTTGTGTGAGGAGGGTGTGACAGTATAAATATTTGACAAGAAAGAAGATTAGGAACTCACAATTACTAAAATTAATTAAATGGCCATTATGGAGAATTTAATGTAATCTTGATTTTATACGGATATATATGGGAAATTTCTTTAACATTTTTGCAGGTATTAAATAGTACAGTATTATTTTAATTTGGAGTAATTATTTGGGATTTTGTAAGAAGATGAGTTGAGATTGGGGTGGGCATTAAATGCAGAGAGAAGAGAACACAAAAGGACAGCTGTGAATTAATGCTACTCACAATACAAAGACCTTTTAATGCTGCTAATCACTGCTTTTTTAATATTTCTCATTTTTGTATGCATTTGTGTTTATGATTTTTATTGATGCATTAATCACCCTTTGTTTTCCGTATTAATGACTACCGGACTTTATTTGGCCTCATAAAGCCCTGTTTGGCTCTCATATATATTTTTATCTGCTTTTGTGGTGTTGGTTTTTTTTAAGCCAATTTTACCAATGTATCGTCACCATACTATAGTAAAACAATAATTGTGGTTCACAAGTCTTTCATATAATCATCCAAGTTCACACAAAGTGCGTAAAATAAATTAGTTATACGGTTTTTTCATGCTACACTGTCGGACATTGTCCATCGATGCATTAACATATTGAACCAGAGTATCACATATATTAGCGTATTATATGGTGCAACACATTAAGTATTAGGTATGTGTTTACAAGTTTTTTTTAAGATAAAAGTGGTATTTTAATTACTAAGGCCTTGTTTTGTTCGTGAGATTGATCGAGATAGGTCAGGATTAGAATTTTAATCCCAACTAATCTACCGTTTGATTTGTGGGATGATGATCATGATATACTTCAAGACCGATTAGAAAATGTATTAAATCCCTTTATGGAGTGATATGTCAATACCATGTGAAATGTGAGATAGAATATATCTCAAATGCAATATTATTTCAAGAATGAAGTGTGTTGGTTTCAATTCAATTTAATGATGTTTATGACATTTCAATAAGTATCACATTTAATCCATCAATTCAATCCTACAATTTTAACACATATCTTGATTCAAACAAATTCAGTCAAATCAATCAAATCTTATTCAATAGTCAATCTCACTCAATCCTATCACACCTAATCAATTCAGTCTAGTGAATCAAACGCTCTCTAAAAGTACGGGATACTCTCATCCCGATCAAATACATGTGAAACTAAAAAAGAAGGAAAAGATTGTTACAATTTCGAAGGGTGTTACAAGTTACAACATGCTAAAAACAATGTTGGAAATACCCAATAATTTATGATAGAAAAAATCCAGTTATACCCCAAATTGATTTCTTATAACTCTCTCTATATATAGTACGTTTTTTTCTCGTGGAAATTGGTTGAGTAACAAATTTATTATTAATTCTTTTAGATGTAATGTAGTCATATGCTGTCAATGTAATAGTGAATTTATTGTAGAATTGGAGTGTCTTTTTAATGATAGTATATATTCTTATTAGACAAAAAACGTGTATAGACCTGGTTCATACTATGAATCTGGGTCAGATCTGAATGTGGGTCAGATATACCAAGTCAACCAACAATCCACGCACCAGAGATCACAAATCAGATACGAAACCGCCGTTCTTCCCTCGTCGTCATATCAAGAAATTACCGATTTTTCTTCACGATCTTCCCTTTCAAATTTCTCTGAGAGAAATGCTCGACGCCATTCTTGATCGTAGTTTTAATAACATGATAGTGAGAGTTTTATAGAGTGATAGTTTTATAGCGTAACAGTGAGAGTTTTTCTGAATAAAAGTGAGAGTTTTATAGAATAACAGTGATAGTTTATTAACATGATAGTGAGAGTTTTATAGAGTGATAGTTTTATAGCGTAACAGTGAGAGTTTTGTAGAATAACTGTGAGAGTTTTTCTGAATAACGGTGAGAGTTTTATAGTATAACAGTGATAGTTTAATAACATGATAGTGAGAGTTTTGTAGAATAACAGTGAGAGTTTTTCTGAATAACAGTGAGAGTTTTATAGTATAACAGTGAGAGTTTAATAACATGATAGTGATAGTTTTATAACGTAACAGTGATAGTTTTATAACATAACAGTGAGAGTTTTATAGAATAACAGTGATAGTTTTATAGCATGACAACCCCGTCACGGAGAAGGTGCTCCGCCACCCACCGTCGTTGAAGCTGATCGTCTCCTCCGCAACGGGGGCAACCACGTGGATCTAACAATGTGCCGCCGCCGCGACATTGCTGTGGCCAACAACGGCGTTGTGTTCTTCCAAGATACGATGGAGTCGGGTTGTTGGTTGATGTGGTGAGGAAGAATCAGCGACGACGATGGGTTCGTGAGGCGACGGTTTTGGCATGTTAGCATGGTAGTGTAATGAACTCGAAATGAGAGTGGGGCGAAAATTCGGATCAATTCATTCTTAAAGTGGATCATATTGAATTAGAGTTCATAGTATGAACCTGATTCACATGGGTGTTACTCTTCTTATTATTACTACGAATTCAATTAGGAAATGAGGTACGATACATAAATATCTTAGTCTTTGATTTTTACTTTTGCGTTTGATAAAAAATATCAAATATTAATGAAAATTATATATCATTTAAAAAAAAACTAAGATTAAATAGATCAGTTGTAAATTGTATTTGTACTTTTATTTAACTTTTATGTAAAATTTTACATAATATTATATTTTGATTATACGTACTAAATTTAAAATTTTAAAATATTTATGTACAAAAGTTAAATTATTTATTCATTACTTGTAGCCAAATTCTATCCCCGTCACTAAACTCAATCAAGAGTCCAAGACAGTTGATGTAGTCAAGATACTAAGACCACGTTTGTTTTCAACTAGAGGTGGATGGGGCAAATCCGGATGAGGAAGAAGGGTGGATGAAAAAAATCTTGTGAATAATAATCCTTGTTTATTTTGGATTGGATATACTAGGAGTAAATGGAGTTTTATGTCAAATAATATTTTTTAATAATGATGATATAGTACTTTATTATTATTAGTTATTGAGTTAATAATTATCTAAAAGAAAAATATAAGAGATAATAAATTGTTGTAAAAAAAGTATGAAAAATAATAAGCTAGTATAAGAAAATAATAATTTTATACTTTTAGTGTGTAAATGTACAATATGTATAGATGTTTATTTGGATGGAGAATTGAATGTGCAAATTGAAGTGATTGGGACGGAGGGAGGTACATTCCCCTCCGGATCTCCTAGGCTGAAAGCAAACACGACCTAAATTACTCTTCTCCCTTCCCCACCAAAATAACAATAAAATAATAGTTTTGCATTAAAAAAACATTTCACTATTTTAATGAGGATATAGTATATTATATTCAAATGCCAACAAAGTAAAAGATTTTTTTTATATGCAGTATTACAAAAAATACTTATCCAACATATATGTTTCAATTAATTGACTTGCAAACAGGAATTGAATCTTTTTATGATCATCCTGATTTGAAATTGACTCTCTTACTTGTCACTTCACCAGTTTGTACATTAAGTTTGTTTATGTTGTATATGAGAGCAATTTTTGATAGATCATTCATAATCTTACATTTGCAAGTCAAATGTTGATTAAAAATAATTATTGGAAAAAACAGATAGATAAACTAATTTTCACCTATGCCCATACTTAATGAGTATTAAGATCTACAATTTTTAAATTAAAAAGAATAAATTGATCATTAATACCCCCTAAATTTCAAAATATTTTTCCTTTTTATATGCATTAAAAAAATTATTAAATAGCAATAAATACATATATAAAGTGACATTTTTTACCGTTTTGTTTTACCTCTACTGTTATTTATACATTCATTTAATAAATATCACGGAAAATGATTTTAAAGGTAAAATTGGAATAAGATGTAATTCTCATAAATTAGCACAAAATGTAAACATTTTGGGTAAAAGATTATCTTCTGAAAAGACAAATATTTTGAGTGGAAAAAAGTTATCAATACATATATATTAGTAAATGAGTTAGAATAATTAAAACTAATCCACGTAGCATATTTGGAATATTAAAAAAAAAGAGAAATAAACATAGGCATATAAAAGATGGAGTGAGTATATATATATTTTTTAATTTTGATACTTTAATACTATTTGAAAACTTCAAAGACAAAAACTCATATGAGACGTAACAATTTAACACAAATTACACTTATCTCTCACAAAGTGTTAAAACGTCAATGTCCAACTTATGCTCCGTCTCATGCAAGTGTGTCTATTTCAAAAAATTAGGTTTGGGGCAAATTTTAGGTGATATTGGTGAAAGTATTACTAAAATATAAATTTTGACTTGATAATAGGCAATGAAGACAACGCGGGTTAGCAAGTTAGCATTCAATTTTTGGGTTGGATTATTTATTTTATTTTGTGCTGTGGCGCTTGAATGATGACTCATGGGAGAGTGAATACCTAATTACTACAACTAGGACATGATCTAAATACAAGAGCTTTTTATAGTCAAATGTATTTAAAATTGGCTTGACAGAGAGTAAAGGACGGTGGAACCTAAAACAACATTAATTACCAAAAGAGGCTTTTCGTTTGACCGAATTTGGTACTTTCGTTTTGTTGAATGGAGGGGGCAATAAGTGAACTCACTTTGGTAGATGCCAATTTCTTTACTCTAAAAAATTTAAGTCATTCGTAATAGACCATCATATGGTACATATATCAATATATATAGTATACATTATAAAAATAAAATCTAGTCATTTATACAAATTAAAATTAGGGATGAAAACAAAATTCTAAACTCGATCTTCTCCCCAAACTGAATAAAAAATCGAAGGAATTAATTTTTGAGATTGTAAATTGAATACGAATACACGAGTGGGGGAGTGTTGATGGAAATTAAATAAAGGAATTAATTTCGCAACTCTCTACAAGGATGAGACTAAATTCTTTCATGGTATCAAAGCCTCTGGCTCAGCCTAGTTCATGGGTTCGATTCTCGTGGAAAGCACTCCACCCATTTAAAATTATCCACTCGTTGGCCCTCTTCCCCAGAGGGCAGAGACAATGATTCGGCCCACGAGTGAGGGGGAGTGTTGAGGAAAATTAAATAAACAAATTAATTCCGCACATCTCTATAAGTTTGGACTTTTAGATGAGATGAAATTCTTTCATGGTATCAGGGTCTCTGGCTCAGCCCAGATCCTGGGTTCGATTCCCGTGAAAATTCTTCCCGCACATCTCTATAAGTTTGGACTTTTAGATGAGATGGAATTCTTTCATGGTATCAGGGTCTCTGGCTCAGCCCAGATCTTGGGTTCGATTCCCGTGAAAAGCACTCCACCCATTTAAATTATCCACTCGTTGGGCCTCCTCCTGGCAATGATTCGGCCCACGAGTGAGGGGGAGTGTTGAGGGAAATTTAATAATTCTGCACATCTCTATAAGTTGGGTTTGGTTCCCGTGAAAAGCATTCCACCCATTTAAATTGTCCACTCGTTGGGTCTCCTCCCCATGGGGCAGAGACAATAATTCGACCCACGAGTGAGGGGGAGTGTTGAGAAAAATTAAATAAAAGAATTAATTTCGCACGTCTCTACTAGTTCAAACTTTTAGAGGAGACATTATTCTTTCACATACATTTTGATAGGTTAACTGAACTATAATGCAAATTTTTAAATATCAAACACAAACCATTTTCCAAAATCGATTTTGCCAAAGCTTACGATTCTGTGGACTGGAATTTTCTGGATATGATGCTTGAGAGGTTAAATTCTATAGAAGATGGAGAAAGTGGATCAAAGAATGTGTTTCAACTAATACCTCGATATTCGTTAATGGAAGTCACTCTGAAGAGTTCAAATTGAAAAGAGGTCTACGACAAGGCGATCCTCACTTTTTCTCTATTCACTGATGGCTGAAGGCCTAAGTTTAATTGTATCAAAAGCTTCAAGTGAAGACTTCTTTGAGGCTGCAGAAATCGGCACTGGTAGGTTGAAAATATTACATCTACAATATGCAAATGATATTGTATTCATTGGAGCAACACGTAATCAAAATGCATGGGTCATGAGAAGAATTCCTAGAAATTTTGAACTACTATCAGGCCTCAAAATTAACTACAACAAATGTAGTTTGATGAGAATTAATGTGGAAAAAAGTATTAGAATCAATGGCAGCAGTGTTAGGATGTGTAATTGGCAAAATTCATTTCTCTTACCTGGGAATCTGAGTGGAAGCTCCGAGCAGTCAATCGAACGAATGAAATAGTTTGACTATGAAATTTCGGAAAAAGTTGAAGTCTTTGGAGGACCGAAAGATCTTTTTCAAATGATGGATTACTCTCTTAAACGCGGTCTTATCCTCATTGCCTATCTACTAGTTCTCCTTTTATAAATTATAAAATACTAGAAAAAAAACTCTTAGAGTGTTATCTTCTTTGCCACATAAATTTTTGTTGGGGATTGTGAGCGTAATTTTAAAACTGTGTGGATGAGTTGAAAATCTATTTGCAAACAAAAATCTCTTGGTGTGGGGTAAGGTGAGGTGGGGGGGGAAGCTACTTGGGGTTAGTGCTTAGATATAGGGATGTGGAAAGGGGGTATTGTAGGAGGTTATTTGATCATGAGATACTTTCTATTAATGAGTTTGAATGTTGGACTTTTTTACGATCAAGAGCGGTTTTGCCCTTCCTAACGTTAGACGTCCAATAATAGGTTGTCACATTATTTAACTTCGCCATGGACGATATTGTTTCGCCTCAAGACTAAATAATTAATTTTTTTAATAGAAATAATAAAATTACAGAAATATCCTTATAACATTTTTTTAATAAAAAAAATACAATATTCATAAATTTAAAATTTTAGTCCACGATCCCGAACTCGACCCATGTGCGACCTCCCCAACCCCTCTGTGATCCGGGTTGGGTTCCGGTCCGGGTTGGGTCTAGGTTCGGGTCGGATCCGGGTCCTGGATCAAGTCCGAGTCATAGTCAGGGTTTGGGTCCAGGTCGAGTTTGGGTGCAGGTCCAGGTCCGGTCTGGGTTCGGATCTTGTTATGGGTCCGGTTCTGGGCCCGGTTTCAGTACGGTCCGGGTCGAATTTAGGTCTGGGTCTGGTGGGTCCGGGTCAGATTTGGTCCGGTTTGGGTCTGGGTTCGGGTCAAGGTGGATCCGGTCAGGGTTCGAGTCCGGGTCAGGTGGGTCCGGTCTGAGTCTGGGATAATTTTGTCATTTTATAAATATTAATTTAATTTATTAATAGGGCGATGTAGTGCGATTGCAATATGGGCATCGCAAACGCACTAGAGCAAAGTGCAATCATTTAAAATTAAAATTATATGTTGGATCAACGATCCAACAGTAATCAAAGGATTTTTTGACGTTAGGAAAGGCGAAGCCGTTCCTGACCGTAGAAGATGCCTTAAATGTTTTATCAATAGGTTTCCTCTAAAAAAACACTTTAGACACTTGGAGATGGAAGAGTTCGTCGGATGACTATTTAAAAATGAAAAAGGCCTATCATTTGCTAAGTTGTCCACCTGGCACTAGTCACTCAAATGTGGTTGTTCGGACGACTGTCAAGAGAGTGTGGAGTAAAATTACACGAACCAAAGCAACGGCTATGACGTGGAGATTTTTATGGGATCGCTTGCTAACAAAATTCAACATGTTCAAGAGGAATATTTTGGATCATAATGCCGGTTTAAGGTGCTCTATTTGTAACATTGCAACGTAGACTGCATCTCATCTTTTCTTCGAGTGCAGTAAATCATCAAGCATTTGGCGACATGTTACAACTGGCTTGGAATTTCAACGACATCTCATGTTCAAGCTATTGATCATTTCAACATTCATTCGTGTCTAATTATTGGTAAGAATGAACGTAATTTTCTATTGGAATTTGGATATGCATTGTTTTGATTTTTTGGAGAAGTAGAAACAAATTGAGTTTTGAAGGTTGTTCTTTCGAAAATGAGAAGAAAGTGAAAGAAATCATAGGGATATTTTGAAGTTGGTGTTCTGTTAAATTTCATTTTTTCTGCAATTTTTCTTTCAATGAGTGGCTCATCAACCCTAGAAAAAATTTAGTATGCTAATGGTTTCATGTTCAGTGTTCACAATATTTACTATGTAATGGGTATCTCTTATACCCAATAATTCATTTTTAATGAATACCTTATTTCTAATAAAAATAAAATAAAATCCCAACCCATTTTTATTCATTTTTTAATTTTAAATAAAAAATATAATAATTACAGAAGTGTATCCATAATTGACTTTTTCTTTTTTTAAACCTAATTGACTTTTATTTAAAGAATAGTCGTAGTTGCTAGTAGCTTAGGAAGCACCAATGCCATGGGCACAACATATCAGTTACTTCCCAACTTTCCTTTCTTTTTTTTTTTGGTGAGAAAGAGATGAGAAACTCCCCCCACCCGTGTCGTTGGCCCCTCAGTCGGACGGGTTGTAAATCGAAGGATGTGCCAAAGTGGCAGACACTTGTGGGAGAGAGCCAACAGGATTCAATCCCCAGGACAAACCTCCATAATATTTCAATAGAGAATTTGTTCCACACGGGGTTCGAACCTGCGTTGCCGGGGGAGAAACATCACCACAAGCTTTACCAACTTGGCTATGCCCTTGGGGGCCCAACTTTTCCTTATTGTTCATACATTGCATGGTCTTTATACTTTCAAGTATGTCTAGCTAATAGCTTTGTTTGATTAAATATTAACGATGTATTTATTTCCTAATTCATATTTGTTTCTATGATTATGCAAGCTAAATTTCAAAATCTATAAAAAAAAATAATTTATTAATAAGTAATATATATCAACACTTACATTTTCTCATATTTTCATTCACTATAACATACACTTTTATTTTTTTTACTATTTTTTTTTCAGAATTCTACCTGTAATATCTTATCAATTAGATATTCCGAAAAATCAAATTCTCCTTTTTACCATTTCAAGATTTATCATGCAGAATTTTCTCAAATTGACTGCGGCCTGAATCTAATCTAAGAGAATAAAACTAAAAGTATGGTTGCTCAAATATTATAATCACCTCACTAAACGAGCAAGCCAAAGAGACGATGTTTTAGAATTTTACCTTTTGGACTATTCTACACTCCCTCCGTCCCATTTGAAGTTGCACACTTTGACTTGCACACATATTAAGAAAAAGTGATTTTTTGGTGATTTGTTAACTTTTCAAATGGGTATTTTTGGGAAATCAGATGGAAAGTAAATGAGGGATTAAGTTCTAATCTTTCCCTCCTACTTTTCCCCCCAAATCTCAGACAAAGCAGTAATTCAAAAACAGAAACAGTAAAAAAAAAAAAGGAAAACATGAAAATAAATCTGCAAACACCCAAAATATTCAAATTTCACAAATTTAAAGGAGTACGACCATCTAATCAGTCTTCACAACTGATTTAACTTAAATTGCAAGCATAAACTTCCCTCCTAAAATTACAGCCTTGTAAAGGCACCATAAATACAGACTTTTACATTCAAAAAGCACATTCAATGTAGATTTCAGTTCTTTGAATAGCCATAAATACAAAAAAAAAAATAAAAAAAATCTAATGTCACACACAACAAAAGGCCCCCACCTTTCTCCATCAGACAGGAATGCAATTTCTCAATTCCTCATTGCCAACAACAAAGATGGAGTTGTGAATCATGGGAAGGTAAATGAAGCAGCTGCATCATTTGGAGTTAGTAGGAGGACCATTCAATACACTTGGAAAGCTGCAAGAAAACAAATGTTAGAAGGTCCTGTTGAATTCAAGCAAAAGAAATGCATCATAAATCATGCATCAGTATAACTAGATGTGGAAAAGATGAAGAACATACAATTTTCAAAAAGAACAACAATTAGGAGGCTGACCACTGAGTTAAAAGTGAGTAAGAGTGTTGTTGGAAGGTGGGTCCAAAAGAGAGAGATCAAACCCCACACAAATGCCATTACAGAGGAAATATGATGAAAGGCTCACTACAGCCTAAGTTCACTGCATCTTGACAGGGAAAGCAAGCAAAATCAAGTATGAAACCATGCATAATGTCATTCACATTTATGAGAAATGATTTTTTTTTACAAAAGCTAGTATGAGGTGCTACAAAGTTGATGATGAAGATGACCTATACAGGACATGCAACAGCAAGAGACTTATTCTCAAGGTCATGTTTATGTGTGCAGTTACAAGGCCACAATATGGAAATGACGATGAAGTAATATTTGATGGAAAGATTGGTATCTTTCCATTCATAAAGAGGGAACCAACTCAAAGAAATAACATCAACAGATTAAGGGGCACAATGGTGACTAAACCAATAGATTCCATAACAAAAGAAGTCACAAAGGATTATTTTTTGAATCAGGTACACATTTAAACTATCAGAGCACATGTTATCATCTAGTTGATTCACAAAGTAAGCCTCCAGAAATGTGTTCTGATAGTTTACTTAAACTATCAGAACATATTGGTGGCATTACTATCACTTGCTCTTTTGATTTAAACTGTTAATTCATTCATGTAATCAGTTTATACCAGCAATTAAAGCAAAATGGCCAGAAAGTGCAAGCAAACACATAATAATACAGCAAGACAATGCAAAGCCCCACCTCAGTAACAATCATCCTGATTTCAGAGTTGTTGCATCATCAGATGGGTTTGATATTAAAATTATTTTTCAACCTCCTAACTCACCTGATACCAATATGCTAGATTTAGGGTATTTTAATTCAATACAGATATTGCAAGTGGACACACCATAAAAAACAGTTGAAGAGTTGGTCAACAATGTGCCACATCTTATGAACAACTTGAAGTCTATAAACTTAACAGTGTGTTCTTGAGTTTACAACAGAGCATGATTGAAATTATGAAGATAAAGTGTCACAACAAGTATAAAACACCACACATGGGCAAAGAAGCACTAAGGAGGACCAACACACTCCCACTATCCCTAGAAGTGGATGAGGATGTGGTGAGAGAAGAGATTGAACACCTGATAGCTCATGGATATCATGAAGGAGCATAATATGATATTGGAAGTCTTATATCAGATTTAGGGTATGTCTAAGTAGGGTTTAAGAACTAGTTTTTGCTCATGTCTAAAGCATAAACACAATATATGTGTACATTTTGCTTATGTTGTAAACATAATGCTGGAATATGTATATTTTGTTCAGGGTTATGCACTTTTTGTAATCTTTTGATAACTAATGGGTTGGATAACATGAATATTGGGTTTATAGTCACATTTGCCTCAGAACACATTCATCATAGGCCAAATACCAAAGAACCATCCACAAAACATGCAAATTTTGATCATCATGCACCAAAATCATGATTACACAGAGTGACAAGCCTCCCAATCTAGTTGAACCTCAAAAAACATAGACTTATCATTGGTTTAACTTTAGGTGACAAAAAAACACCCTGGATATCATGATTATTGGGTTTACAGTAAAAAAATGCACATACAACACATTCATCATAAGACAAATACCACATAAACAACCATCTAATTAGTCTTTGCAGCTGATTTAACTGAAATTACAAACAAAAACTGTCCCCCTAAAATTGCAGCCTTTTAAGGGCACCATAAAATGCACATGTAGTCACAATTCACCATCAACACATTCATCATAGGCCAAATACCAAAGAACCATCCACAAATCATGCACATTTTGACCATCATACACCAAAATCATGATTAAACAGAGTGACAAGCCTCCTAATCTAGTTGAACCTCAAAAAAACAACAACTAATAATTGGTTTAACCACTAGAGGTGACTCAAGACACACTGGATAACATGAATATTAGGTTTATAGTCACATTTACCTTAGAACACATTCATCATAGGCCAAATACCAAAGAACCATCCACAAATCATGCACATTTTGACCATCATACACCAAAATCATGAATATTGAGTTTACAGTCAATAAATACACATAACAACATCAAATGCATCACAAATCATGCAAATATCAGCAGAATTAATGCATAAATTGAGATATCACAGTACCTAAGCCCAGGAAACCATCTGCAAATCATCTCGTGGAAGTACCTTTCCACATCAAAAGACCACTGAAGACTAGTGTCGTAGCAAGGCCCATAATAAATGGGATTATAAGCAACTTTGAAATGGCTCGAATTATAGGGACCATAATAGGGCACCTCTTCCGAGTCGGACTCATCCTCAGAATCCGACACAACTAACTTGTAGTAATCAATCTCAGAATCGGTCACAACAGAGTCAACAGACTCAAATTTAGCCAACAATTGGTCAGAATCAGCCAACAACGGGTCACAATCGGCCAACAACGGGACAAATCTGCACATATCATCAAGGGTTTAGGCTCAAATTCATAAAAAAAACACATGCAGTTCAATGAAAGCAAAATAGAGATATCATAGTACCTAAGACCAGGAATCCATCTGCAAAGTGCTCCATGGATGTACCTTTCCTAATTCAACAGACCACTTTAAGGTCGTCGGAAGCGAATCAGTGGCACAATTCCCCGGATTCAGAACAAACTTGTCCTCCACCACCATCGGGGTTTCAAGCACACATGAATCCTCTGAGTAATCAACCAAGACAGAATCCGGCACAAAACTACCTTCACCGGAATCGTCCATCTCAGAATCCGCCAAATAAACGAAGTTTTTCATAGTTCTAAAGAATAGGGTTTCAAACGGATGGGAGGGGAGGAGAGAGTTCTAGAGAGATTAAGGTTTGAATAGGTGGAGAGGCGACGAGAGAGTTCTAGAGATTAGGGTTTCAGAGAGAGAGAGTGAGATGAGTCGGTGGGGAGGAGAGAGTTCTAGAGATTAGGGTTTCAGAGAGAGAGTGAGATGAATCGGTGATTTTAAGATTGGGATTGGGATTGGGTTTGGGTTTAGGTTAGTGGGTTGGGCTAATTAGGGAGGGAAGGATTAATTAGGATAATGAGTTGATTTAGTTCCCTAATTTAAAAAATAAAAATTAAATTAGATTTAAGTGGGTTGATTTAGTAATGGCACATGTGTAAATATGTGTATATTGTGAGGGTGGAGATTGTGAATTTTTTTGCCATTTTTGGGTGTGCAACTTCAAATGGAACGGACCGAAATAGAAAGAGTGCAACTTCAAATGGGACGAAGGGAGTATTTAACACATGAAGTCTAGAGTCTGTAGGGAGGGTGAATAGACTTGAAAAAATTTTTCGTCTTGATCGGTGTGAGAGCGGAAACTTTGTCGAGGCGAAGATGAATCATTTTTCGATAGCCAACTTCTTGAATCCTGAAAACAGAGTAAATCGATTAAGCGATGTAAAAGGCGAAGCTTAAGTTTTACCCGTGTGAAAAACCGGTTTGTATAATCCCGATTCCAAGTTTTATCTTTTTAATCGGATGACGTAAATATAAGCTTGGTGCTATCTCGATCTTAACTTAGAATATGTATGCGCTTTAAGATTTTGCGATGTGAGAGAGGTTAATCAAAGCAAAAAAGGCACACAAGATTTATAGTGGTTTGGACAAACCAGAGACTCTTCCCTTTCACAAAGGGCACCAACTTAACCGACTTAATAGGTGGACTTAGTTTTGTGTGTTAGTCCAACACAAGACACCAACAGATGTTTTAAGAGTTCTCACTCAACCGATCCCGTAAATTAGAAAGATCGAAATCTTGCTAAACAACTTATCCTAACTTGGGGTTTGGGTAAGGTTGTTTAAGTTCCAACTATGAAATCTTTTCCTGGCGTACAATGCGACCTAATAGCTAGATGAAAAGATTTCTTGCTAAGAACTTATGGGATGAACACAATATAAAATAAGCTTGTTGTTGTGTTCTTCGCATCAAAATGAGACTATAGTTTGAGCTTCTTGATTATTTTGTTTGGGCATTTTCGCTTTGGGATCCCATATTTTAGGTTTGAAATCAAAGGGTTGGGCTAATTTGAAGGGGGAAGGATTGATGTGATTAGGATAATGGGTTGTATTTTATAGCCGTTTGAGAGAGCAATTTAAAAAATAAATCGTGTCTCTTCCTTATTGGATGGAAGCCTTGCTTTTGGGTGTTGTTCCTCCAACTAAGATTCTTGTTTAGATCGCAGACGTGGGTTGATTTAGTAATGGCTGTTGACTTATGGCCGACTCTACCGAAGGTCTTCCGGTCTTATCTTCCGAAGTCATCCGATCTTCTAGTATTCGAGGTTTGAGCTTCATGACCTGTTTGAGTTATCGACAAGTTGATTCGATCCGATTTTTTTCGGATATCGAACTTTCCGATTTTCAGATCGACCTATACATATTGAGTTCCCTCAATATGTGACCTATCTATTACATCGGTTGTTTTATACAATCATTATCAACTGGTCTCCTATAGCAGTAATGGAAACATCAGTCAGCTAACAGGTCTGACTGGTCCTATTACATGTGTTTTTGGAACTTTTCATCAAAACTATAAATTTCCCAACATTTAACTATAATTTTTTTTATTTTAGCGCATAAGTTATAACTTATAAGTAAGTAAGTACCTTAAAATAAAATCTATGAATTATTCATCATTACGCAGTTCATACACCTTATAACAATCGGAATATATAAAGATGGATGTGGAGGTTTGGTTCTTATTAGAGAAAGTAGTTCTTTAAAAGAAAATAAATATTGGTAATAATATTAACTTTAACAAATTCGATACAATTTCACATGTTTAAATTTGAATTGGTCAATTATTTTACCAAAACAAAATAAAGACAAATTGTTATTAAATAAAATTGACCACATTGAAATTTTAAGTAATGTTAATTATTATTATTATTTTTTATCAGCAAAAAAATACTTCATTAATTTTTTTTTAAGTAATGCTAATTATTATTATTGGTAAAATTCGCTAAAATAGCTCCAATACGTCATTATTGCGTTAGTTACTCTTTACCACTCCGGCTTCCTTGTATTTACAATTTAAAGTTTCTCGATTTGCCATAAAAGACGAAAATTTTGTTTTAGTATTAAAGGTTGAATCAAATTTATTTAGGAAAAATGTGGTGGTTGTCTACTGCAATAAATTACTATACAGCGGGAAAAATGGAGATATTCTTTAATGAAACAATAAATGTAAATTTTTTTAGGTAAAATTTACATTTTAATTGAAGTTTGGAGTTGGTGAAAAAGATGATCGGAAATCACAAATTTAAACTCGATTTCTTTTTCGATCAATCTAGTCGCACAAATTTGTTTAGCACGATTTTATTTCTTTTTGTGTAGTTTACGTATTACTAGACGAGGTAATATTTAATATATTACTTTTTAGGGTTAATTGCACAAAAATTGTGATTTTTTGGATATTATGTATCCATAAATTTTTAAGATTTTTATACATGTTGTAATCGATAATCGTTCAAAATATCGTGTATTTTTATGCAATTAAACTCTATTTTTCATCCATTCGTTTTTTTATCTCTACAAACAAAAAACATATAGTATAACTGTATAAGTTTGTTTGTAGTTACGTACTGACATAAATAATAACTAAAGTTTTCTAAATATAGGTCTACTAGCACATGACCCCCGAATTTCGCGTGATTGAATAAAAAGTTTATAATATTATTTTAGATTAAATATTTTAAATTAATATTTAATAGTTAATTCAATTATAAATAAATTAATTATATATGGATGATGATAAATATTGTAAGAAATATATTTGCGTGAGACTGTCTCACGGTGGAGTGGGTTTCATATGTGCATCTAGATGCACAGTGTCTATTCATAGACTATAGTGTATTTTAGAACCATACAATTTATTATATTGAAAGATCTTACTTATTTATACTGAATGTTGCAACTATTTTTTTATATTAATGATTGCACGATTAAGTGTAAACAAATTGCATCTTTCAGTATAACAAGTTTTATGATTCTAAAATGCACTATTAGTGCACGGTGCACCTAAATATATAAAAAACTTAGCCCTCACGATGAGACGGAACATAATTTTGGCATTAACGCTTTAACAATTTGAGAGGAATGGATATTATTTTATACTACATCGTACTCCGTCTTATGTATGAGACCGTTTTATACTATTTTTTTTTTTTTTTTTAGGAAAAAAAGAGGAAAGTAACATAGCTCTTTCAATTATTTAAACATTTTTTAGCATTTCAATCAATTGAAGATGATATAAAACTACCTGCCTCAAAGACTATGGAATAAACGTGGATGCGACGTTTCAAGACGACGAAAGTCGCTATATGATTCAATTTCGTGAGAAGATGATGACGAAAGTCTTATGTCATTACTACAATAAAATGTTGCCAGACTTTAAACTCGTGCGTCAAAGACATGTCTTCTCAGAGGCAGTGTCATCGTTAATGAAATAATTTTTAATTTTTAATTTTTAATTTTTGTAGATGAATATGTCGATTTTTTTTTAAATAGAATAGTTATAGAAAATAATGTGCTTGGATGTTAAAAAAAAAAACAAAGCTTTAGCATTACTCGCTCTTTCAAACTATAATTAAATTATGCATGTATTTATTTAAAAACTATGTTGTATAATAATATTAATTACGTTTATAAATAGGAATCTTGTATAAAAATATAAATTTGATCAAACCATATATTATGCATACTAATATATGACAATGAAAATATAAATTATTATTTCATATATTTATATATTCAATAGTAGCTTTATATAGGATTAAGTTAAGTAGGAAAATTTATGTGAATCGAACTGTAAAGTTTAAAAGGGTGATGTATTAAATTGCAAAAAAAATAAAAAAAATTGTATTTGATAAACACTTTAAAGGCGATGATCTTTTTGCAATTAACCTTAAATATAAAAAAGTACACTTTTTTTTTTTTTGTGAAAATTTAACATTTCAAATAATATATATCACTTTACATTGTATATAAACTAGCACGTAATCCCAAGTGCCATGTGAAATTGAAAATAATTCTTATATTATTAATTTTAGATTAATAACTTTAAATATTTAATTAATTTGATTAATTCAATTATAGACAATTTTTAAAAAATATTGTATGTCATATTACCTTTTATTTCTTAATTTAAATTAAAAACAATGGAGTACAATATTTTAATATAATATATACGGCAAAAAGATAGTGGATGAAGGAAGACACATAATGTGAATAATCCCAGGACCATAAAGAGATAGTGGATGAAGGAAGACACATACTGTGAATAATCCCAGGACCATAAAGAGTGCGGGAAAATTTGAAAATTTGAAGAGGAAAAGAAAGAGGTGAAAAATAAATCAGTAAATAATAATAATCTAGAAAAAATAAATGATATAGATTAAATTAAAGAAATGAATGGTAAAATTAAAATTATACAATAAATAAGTCAAACTCATAAAATTTAATGGCCTAGATGAATGAAGAAAAATGAACGACATAAATTTTGAAGATGGAGTAATACATTATAAATAAATCTACGTAGTATTATAAAATAAATAAGCCTTCTTTTGACTTTAAAAGTTGGGCCCCATTTAATGGACCCCGGTGGGTTATGTTTTTAGAATTAGTCAATCTTTTGGTCGGAATCTGAAAGTTATCAAAAAAATAATTATAACATAAATATCTTTTTATAAAATTATAGGATTTTGAAATAAAGAATTTATTTGAGTAAAGGATGATTCACTATATATAAATTTGATATTATATTCATGACCTTCAATGGACACTATATCATTTCAAATAATTTTTTGATCGGAAAAGATATTTCATTGAAAAAATGGCATGAGAAGTACCCGAATTTACAATGAGGGGACAGAAACTGCCCCAGAGATGATACCTGTAGCAAAATCAGAAAAAACAAATTTCTAATCAGCTTACAAGATTAACCAATAATTGCTCTAGGCTTACTGCTCCAGTCAGTATAGGATATTTTGTGTCTCCAAGGCCTTCGTGCATTTATCCAGCTCCAAATACTTCTCTTTATGTCTTCCACATTCTCCTTGATCTCGAGATTCTCATTCCGAAAGATAATGGCATTCCGAGCTTTCCATAAGGTCCAAGTAATGCACTCCCATAATCCTACCATTAGGGTCTTCCCATATCATTTCAAATAATATATTGGTTTGGTTGTTAGGGAAATGAAATGCAATTATTTTAATTACTTTTAGGGTGTGGAGCTTAGTTTAGATAAAGTGATGGATGAATTTGTTTTAAAATTAATGTGTATTAGAGTATAACTCCTCTTATTATATGGAGAAAATAGTGATTCGAATACATGGTCTTACGACACAAATAGTGATACTTTAACCACTTGAATTATTTCACTCCGTTGTTAAATTTTATGCTAATAAAACCATTTTCCAACTTGACCACTTTCACTTTCCATAATCTGTCGACACTATACACGAGATAAATAAAAATTCAAATGAGACGGTCTCATGCATGAGACGGGATACAATTTAACACAAATCACATTCATCATTCTCAAAGTGTTAAAACGTCAATACACAATTTATGCTCCGTCTCACCATGAGACGGTCTCATGCAAGAATGTCTCCACTAAATATCATAATATATCAAAATCATTCAATCACCAGCACCTAAAATTTACCCTTCCTGATTATTTAAGTATTTCGAAAAGAAATAAAACACACTCCAAAATACTTTAAAAGAAGCACAGCTAGATATATTTTCTTGTTTTTTGTGTGTGCAAATAAATACCCCTAACGCAACCATAGTCGCAAATTTGATAAAAATTTGTTTGAGTCTATATTCATTGTTGCCTCTATTTATTTTTAATATCACTATTAAATATAAAATTTATTATTGTTATGCATAAAAAAAATATCACTATTATGTTTAAAAAAAATATTATTTAAAAAATAAAATATTTTAAAATAATAATAATTTTTATACATAATAATGGTATAATTTATGTGTAGATCTATTTTGTCGGAGTGTTGCTCATGCTTCTTTTGTATGCCTCTGTCGCCTCAGACTTTACATTCACTAATTGAAAAATAGAATTTTCAATGTGGCCAAATATTTTGGGCCCAACCAAACGACATCTTTAATGACTAGTCTAACATTTGAGCCCAAACGTGACAGGCCTAACTTCTATCTCACAATAATTTAATTCTCTTTAATTTTGTCCATGTAATGTTTCTGTATAAAATCCAAATATCATTAATGTCAGTTTGGGTCTCGTTTATTTATGAATCCATAATAATAATGTACTAACCCCTAATTATTTAATGTGTGTTGACAATTCTTTTAACCAAATTCTTTTATATTTTATGCTAATCTTAAAAAAAAAACAATTAAAAAATATTAGTTCATGTTATAAAAAATATAAGCTCATATCATTTAAATCATTAGTTGTGTGGTGAAAAAAAATACTAATACCGTTCAATTTAGAAATTAATGTTTTCTTTTTGTATGAACTTTTTTTTTTTTTCGAATGGAAAAGGACTACAAGGAGCTGGAATCAGCCAGCATGAGAGATAAAAGGAAGTCTGGGAGAGACGACCAAGACGTGTTACAAGGGGAATTCATCTTAGCAAAGAAAGCTAACTCATGAGCCACAACATTGAACGATCTTCTCTTCCAGAACAGACCCAAGCATGGATTCGATTGGAGCAGGTTGCGGATGTCCTCAAGAATGGGGGTGCAGTGGGCCGGACACGGTTCTTCATCCAGAGCCTGGGAAATGACTGATTGGGCATCCCCGATGAAAGAGACCGGGTGGATACCTAGCAGTTGAGCAGCAAGGAGGGCTTCGCGCAACGCTAGCAATTCAGCGAGGTGCGGATCTCGGATACCCGCGAAACTCTTGCTTATACCACGGACAAAAGAGCCATCATGATTTGCGACAAACACACCACAACCGGCTCCCGGGTTAATACTGGAAATCGCGCCGTCAAAGAAAATGTGGAACCCTTGGTTCGGCGGGGAGGCCCACGACTTCGAGAGGAGATGGGGGTGGGCACGTTCAGGCCACATGTTTGCTTCCCTGAAATCCGTTAGAGCATGAGTTGCAAGTGAAACGATGGAGAAGCTGTCCTCAGCAACTAACTAATACTTCTCATCAAATATTTTTATTTTTCTGGTGAAAGAATTAAACTTTAGTCAAAATTGCATTTATAATCGAAACTGAATTTAGTCAATTTTTATTTAGATGCATCATAATTTTAATTTTACCCTTATAAACTTTAGTCAATTTAGAAATTAATGTTTTCTTTTTGTATGAACTAACTAATACTTCTCATCAAATATGAAAATAAATAAATATTTGAAATTGAAAATAAATAAATATTATAAAATGATTAATTAAAAAATTAAAATTTTGAGAATAAACGAGATGAGAATTACCCACAATTGAAGATTTGAATTTAGCACAAATTGACTATGATGCATCTGCTCTTCTGCGTGGCTTATGAAGACTATTTATAACCTTATATCAATTTAATATTCGGCGAAATTTAAAGAAAAGAATTTACAAAATTTTAATTTTGTGGAGTGAAGTACAAAAAAAAAAAAAAAAAAAAAAAAAAAAAGTAGTTGGACTTACTAAACTTAAAACGTTATTGAGCTTGGACTCAAAAAGAATTTAAAAAACAGCTCAACAAAAATTGCATTTGGACTTAATAAAACTTAAAAAAGTTATTGGGCTTGGACTTAAAAAAAATACTGTAAACAGCCCAACAAAATATGTATATATCTGGAAAAAGAAAAAAAAATGGTCTCATAACTTATTTATTATTTTTTATCCCAAAAACTTTAACTGTTCAATTTTTTATCTCATAACTAAATTGATTGTTCAATTTGGGTCTATTTTTTTTACCAAAAATCTCGAACAACATTGTTTCGGTCATATACAAGTCATGTGTCTGTAAAATTTGGGGTGTCCGATACTCTCGTTAACACGGACGCTAACTATTGTTTTTCTTCTAATTTTTTTTTACCTTTTTTAATCAATAAATTGCACATGTATAAATAATCTAATAGACTAAATCGAAACTAAAATTTAAAATCTACAAATTAAAAAACGACTAAATTTTACCGGCGTGTAACTTGCGTGTGATCGAAAACGATGTCTTTCGCGAATTTTTTTATATATACATTGGATTAAAATTGGACAATCAACTTAGTTATGCGACTAAAATTTAACATTTATTTTTTTTTTGGACAAACAATAGATAGAAAATAAATAATGGGACCAATTTTTTAATTTTTCTCTGCTTATATATCATTAAAGCACATATGCATATAATTTACTTTCTCCCTCCCATAATAAATTGCTCACTTTTCTTATTCTGACGTTCCAAAATAACATGCACAACCCAAAAATAAAAACCCTCCACAAACCTCACAATATTCAAAGCTTTACACAAAAATATCATATAAAGAAGGGCAAATATACTCATTCTAATAACAATAAAAATATTTATACCCATTCCAATAAGAAAAAAGAAATATACCCACAATATATTTTTCAATAAAGTAAAATGATTAGATTTAGTAAAAATCATTATATGAAAAAATTTATTCAATCTTTAAATTGAAATTAATGATATTTGTAATTGTAAAGAATAAAAGAAGATAATTGGTCCATATTGTTAAATTTATTTATTATTATCTTAATATGAAATAATTATTTATTAATTAATTCTATTGATTCAATATATTAAATATATATGAGTAGGTCTTCGATAAAACTTGTTCATAGTATGAAATTTATACTACTACATTTATAAATTAATGACAAAATTTTGTATAGACCTAGTTCATGCTATGAACCTTGTTTTTAATTCATGACATTTGACCCTACCCAAGGTATAATACGGGTTACGTTTAGTGGTTTATAAAAATATGTTGGAAATGAGTTAAATAGGTCAAATAATCCAAGTTATAGCATAAATCTAGTGTTGGGGAATTAATTGTCCGGATCTATTCGGGATGAATATTTAAATACAAATTTAATTCTAACAATTATTACTAGCATGAATTAATCCTATATTAATTCAAATAATAATTCAACAACCAATCATGCATATAAACAGTTCACATAAATCCTACGCATGCGGAATTACTACGGATTTACGTGAACTAACCTCTCGGAGTGACAACCGTTGAGAAGATGCATCCCGTTCACACGAACACACCAAAAGACCTTCTCAAGTATTCCCTTATCCTTGTTCAACAATCCGGTGGTAGGAACTCGCGAACAATTTAACAAAAGGAAAAAATAAATTATGTTGCACCACCTTTGTGGATTTCTAATTTTTCCAACACATGAAATTACACACTCACAATTGAAGTTTTTCGAAAATACACAATTTGTCGACGTTTCAAAATATTTGATATTTTGTCGACGCTGATATTTTTCCGAAAAACCAATTTTTGTGTTCCCCTTGGGGATGAAACATTCATCCCCTATTTATAATGAGGGGTGGTCGAAACTTTAGGTGGAAATAAAGATGGGAAAATCTTTTCTTGATCTCCAAGAAATCTTGAATATATCCCATATATTCTTTTCTCCATATTTAAAACATTCCACAAAATTCCACTTTCTCTTGTTATGGATATTTTCAAAAATAAAGTCCAAGATTTCCAAGATTGAGATCTTCTTGAATCTATGAGATATTCTTGTATTCCAAGAATACATATCTTCCCTAATGTCTTTTCAAGAAAATAAAGAAAATATTTTCTTCCTTATTTTCTTCATTATTTTCGAAAATTACAAGATAAATAGCCAAGTGGGAGATTTCTCTAATTTAATGAGATAAACTTGTATTCCAAGAATACTTATCCTCATTCCATAACAAAATTCAAAGAAAATCTTTCTCCCTCTTTTATTTATCTATTTTCGAAAAATAGAAAAAATAGGCAACAATATTTTATTTAATTTTAAACACATTTTTCAGTTATTGGACTTTATATTTGGGCTACTTGAGGGGCCTTTAGGAGAATTAAGATTGGACCTTCTAATGGACTTTGAATATCTAATATTGAGCCACAATATTAATCAAGCCCATAAATATTAATTAATCTCACTACATAATTAATATTGCACTATCCATCTTAACCCATATTACTGTTAATATGACTCCCAATTATTATTTCTCGTGTTTAAGATTATCTAGCCCATTAATTAATTCAAGCCACTGAAATAACTTTCCATTAATTAATATCTTTTGTCCTTGGTCAAGGAACGGTTCAACATTATTATCCATACAGGAAACAAATTCCACTTGCAAGATTTGATATGATAAATCTTAGAACCTCCCAAGGGGGCAAATCAAACGAGCGTACTCGCACACGATTCTTTGTATTAAATCTTAGCAATCGCATGTGATCAGTAATATTGCCCAAGATATAAAGTATTGAACCTCATTGATTCTCTACCCGTCATAAGTCAAAGCAATAATTACTAACCACACACGATCCTATTTAAGGGACGAAGATTAAGAAATAACGAACCACTGAGGTCTAATTCTTCATAATTCAGTGCTGAAGAATTTATCCTCCTGTAGGTCCTATTCAGTGCATCAGTCATGCACTAGTGTAATCTCTTGGTCAAGACAAGCCAATCTGAGCCTTACACTTCAACCTTTCACGATGGTTTGTTCATTTCCATCTAGGTCGTGAACAACGTACTTTTAGTTACAAGGGACTGTTAATTTAATCTTCTGTGATCTGGTATCACCAAATTAACTACAATGTAACACGTACTGTTTATTGAACAGTTATGCAGTAAATATATGTAACATTCAATAATATTTAAAGCATCAAATGATAAATAATTTATTTCAAAAATAAGAGGTAAATTCGGTTTGGTTATACAAAGTAAAAGCTACTTTCCAAAGATAACCCCAACAATCTCCCACTTATACTCAAAGTCCTTTTAAGTATACTACAAAGATATCTCGTGTAGTTCCTAATGTGTGACATCTAATGTCATCTACACGAACCTAATAATATCTCCCACTTATACTCAAAGCAGATTGGCTACGCACTTGACAACTATTCCTCCCACATGTCTCTTGAATGTTTACAGAGGCAGACACTTTGTGAAAGGATTAACTAGGTTATCTTCCAATGCGATCTTAGCCACCTCTTCATCCCCTCTCTTAACTATTTCTCGTCTAAGATTTCTTTCCTTCAGTGTGCTTGTTTGACCTGGTGGACTCTTGGTTCTCTTGAATTTGCAAATCGCCTCAGCAAATATTCTTGCAACAAATTCGAACTCCATCCAAGTCCACTAAGAAGGTCAGAGCCAAACCGGTTCCTTCATCGCTTCACAAAACAGACTACTTACCCGGCTTCCATGGTTGAGTCGATTGATGCATTTCTGCTTCACACTCGTCCATTTCATGGCTACACTTCCCAAATGAAAGCACACACTATCGAGGCGGATAGTTTCGAATCTATGTCCGATTAGAAATCGAAGTTTGTGTAACCGGGGGAATCGATCGCTTGATTTTGATGATAAACTAACATTCTATCCTCGAGTTTTTTTAGGATACTTGAGAATGTTCTTAATCAGATCAATGCTCTTTTTTCCCGGATTACTTTGATATCTTGCCACCATGCCAACGATAAAGCAGATATCTGGTCTCGCACAAAGATTGCACACATAAGGCTTCCGACAAACCGAAGCATAAGGAATGCCTTTTATGTCATCTATATCTTTTTGTGTCTTAGGGCACATTTCCTCGATAGATGGATTCCATGTATGGAAGGGGGACGCCTTTCTTGGAAATCTGTGTCTTTGAATCGCTTCAAGACAAAGATCTATATATGAAGCTTTGCAATAAGCCTATCATCCTCTTCTTGTGATCTCGGTGATCTTGATCCCAAGAATGTGCCCGCTTCCCTAAGTACTTCATATCAAATGTTTTTGAAAGCTATGCCCTTACGTCCGGCAACACCTTTACATAAATCACCCGATGAGCGTAATGTCATCTACGATAGTACCAAGAATACCAATGCGATTTCCGACACGCTTCTTGTACACATTAACTTTTCAGATTCATTTTGATCAAACCCATAAGACTTTATTACTTGATCAAAACATTGGTTCCAAGCTCTTGACACTTGTTTGAGTCCATAAATGGACTTCTTGAGCTTACAAACTAGGTGTTCTTTGCCTTTTTCAATGAAGCATTGGGTTGTTGCATATAGATTTCCTCTTCAAGACTTCCGTTAAGGAAAGCCGTCTTGACATCCATTTGCCGATTTCAAAGTCGAGATCAAGAAATCGACAAGAGAATTCGGATGGACTTGAGCATTGCTACAGGTGAAAAAGTTTCCTCATAGTCGATCCCTTCTTTCTGAGTATAACCTTTCGCCACAAGCTTTGCCTTGAAGGTTTCCACCTTCCCGTCCGATCCTCTTTTCCTCTTGTATACCCACTTGCAGCCAATGAGTTTGACCCTATTAAGTGGTTCGACTAGCTCCCACACTCTGTTATGATCCATAGATCTCATTTCGGCTTCCATTGCTGTTTGCCAAGAAACCGCATCCTTGTCTTGTATTGCCTCATCGTAAGTCCATGGGTCTGATTCATCTTGACCAGGGACTAAGTCCGAGGACTCTCCTATCCCTATGAATCTGTCGGGTTGTCTCACAACCCTCCCACTACGACGAGGTTCCGGTTGTGTAAGTGTGTCGTTTGGTATGTCATCTTGCAGATTGGCACCGAGGTTAGCCCTCTAAGCTCATTTAAGGTAATCTCATACGGGCTTTCTTTTCGTTCATATAGTCTTCTTCCAAAAATCTAAAGTGGGTGCTTATTACCACCTTTTGATCTTGGGACCATAGAACATACACCCTTTTTGTTCCTCGGGGTATCCTATAAATGAATTTTAATTACGATCGAGGATCCAATTTTCCGCTTCCTTGTCCAACACGTGGGCGGACACCCCAAATTCTCATGTGTCTCAAACTGGGCTTGCGCCAGGTCCACAATTCTTTGGGAGTTTTGGAAACCGACTTGGATGGTACCAAGTTCAGAATGTAAGCCGTTGTTTCCAAGGCATGACCCCAGAACGACTTGGGTAGATCCGCATAACTCATCATTGATCTAACCATTTCTAAAAGAGTTTTGTTTCTTCGCTCTGCAACCCCATTTTGTTGAGGGGTTCCGGTGCAGTTAGCTGGGATACAATCCCTTCATCGACAAAGTAGTTCAAAAACTCATCGCCGAGGTACTTTCGCCTCCACGATCATTCAGTAGAGACTTGATACGCTTTTTTCCCTATGATTCTCTGCTTGAGCCTTAAATTCTTTGAATTTGTCAAAGGTCTCAGATTTATGCTTCATAAGAAAAATGTAGCCGTACCTTGAGTAATCATCAATGAAAGTGACGAAATACTCATAACCTCCTCTTGCTTTGATTGACATTGGACCACATACGTCTGTGTGAACGATTTCTAACACTTCTTTGGCTCTATTCCCCTTGGCTCCAAATGCCCTCTTGGTCATTTTACCCTCCAAGCATGATTCGCAAGTTGGGATTGGTTCAACCCGGAGAGACTCCAATGAACCATCTTCTACCAACCTTTGAATCCTTTTTGGATTAATATGTCCCAATCTAAGTTGTCATAGAAGTGCCTCGTTCACGTCGATGAGCGAACTTTTTTATCGGAAATAGTTGATGTGTTATAGGATGCATTTCGTGAGTGGTGTGCACAGTTAATTGTATAGAGATTGTTCAACAACGTTCCATGACAGATAAATTTATCATAAAAAGAAATGGTAAAAACTTTATCAAAAGTAACCGAATATCCATCAAGGTAGAGTTTAGAAACCAAAATTAAATTCTTTCTAAAACTAGGAACGTAAAGAACATCTCTTAAAATTAAAACTCTGTCTTCAAAAGACAGGTGCACTTCTCCCATCGCTTCACCGCTACTCGTGAAGACGCATCAAAGCGTGATAGGGATCTCACTTCCATTTTATTTTGTCGGGTCCGTTTGAACCCGTGAAGAAAACATGATATGTGGACCCTGTATCCATTACCCAAGAATGGGTAGCATACGCCGCTAAACAAGTTTCAACAACTAGTGCGTGAGAATTACTTTTGTTTCCATTCCGCTTGGGATTGGAACAGACCAACATCCAATGTCCTCTTTTACCGCAGTTGAAACACTCCCCCTTTGGATTTTCCTTGACACCACCAACATTCGTCATCTTACCATTGCCCTCGCAATGATTGAGTTTGATTGCTTATGGCTTTTTGGTCATCTTCTTCTTCTTGCCTTCCTTGGCCTAGAAGATGAAGACGGACCCACTTCAATCCAAAGCTTGAGTTTGGTGCCCCATTAACATCTCTGCCGAGACCAAAACTTGCAACAAATTAGCTAGCGAGGCCAAAATGCTCAAAACTTTTTGGGCAGAGAGTGAAGTACCAAATTCATCTGAGTCTCCAGATTATAATCTGCACCCAGAACCTCAAGTTTGTTCAGATGGGCCATCAATTTTGAGGACGTAATCCCTTACGGGTTTGCCCTCCACCATTTTCAACGACGACATCTCTCTTAAGGTGATCCGACGAGCCAAAGCGTTTTTGATTTCGTCAGTTGGCTCATCTGAATTTTTGTGTGTCAAGAATCCACTTGTGCTTTTGTGCAGTTAGGACAATCATAATTTTTCGTTTCCAATCAATATAGTTTCCATACTATTCTATTAACTTTAAGTATATTAATAGTGGATTAAAAGGTTGCGACATGTTGAACTGAAATAAATAACTATTTTATAAACACAAAATTATCACATAATTCGATCACATGATTCATATTAAAATCTCAAAAAAAATATGAACATGCATCAGCCAACATCTCAAAACAGTTTAAATAAGCCACGTGGGGTGGGTCATTATTTAAACACATTCAAGCAGGTTACAAACAAGAAACAATTATAAACCTTTAATATCTAGATTAATAGTTGGCTCCCACTTGACCAATATAAAATTGACAGGGACTTCGGGGAAGTATATGCATATCAATTTTATACCTAAGTAATAACCATGATTAAATACAGAATTATTACTTTGCTTTGAACGAGCCTCATGGGGAGGGTCATAGTCGCCACTAATAATAACCCACAATCATCCTTACGGAATTTATTCATGTGAAATCTATCTTTTGGCCGTCCCGTTGGGGGAATTTCTCCAAAAGAATCCACAAATAAATAAATCATGGAGGTCAAAATTAATTCAATTTTATTATCCGGAATAAAATTGTCAATTAATTATTTAAACATACTTAGTAATTTTCGAAGGTGAGATTTTTCCAAAATATATTCTCCTGCATCGCATATTTAAACACAATTTAAATAAGCACAAAAAAATGTAAAACATCAGAATAAAAAATTAAACACATTGGGCACATATATCCAATTATCACGGTTAATTTTTGTCATGTCTTGATATCGAGAAATCGTCTTCATAGCCTTCATTGTTCGTCTCGAAAAGCTCCCACTTGACCGTCTTAAAAAAGAGCCTCGTCAAACCCGCCATCGACCATTTCGCGGGTCGGAGTGCACGCCAGACACTCCGCCGTGTCGTCGGCGCCAGGTTCCGTGGCATAAGCGTCCGGCCAAGACGTCGCCTAGCCAAGACCTCGGCCTCGGCGGATCTGTGGCGCCCGCCCATGTCGAATCCCGCCTGCGCCCGCATCGCCAAGCCCGCCCATCGCGTTCGCGAGCATTCGCAAGATCGGATACAAGCATCCGCCCAGACGGCCGATCCGCCCACCTCGATCCGAGGCGCGCTCAGCGCCGCCGGCCTTCGCCCGATTCGCAAGGTGTGCACTGCGCGCATCACGTCGTGTGCGTGCCTCCTTGGCCTTGCACGTTGGCACGCGACGACGACGCTTGCACCCGGGTTCGGATCCCATCTTTTAATTCTTCATCTCCGCCTCCGTTTCCGATTCGGTTACAATTTATTTACAAAAAATAAATAAACCTAGATCGAGATTAGTCTATTACATTGAGCTAATCAAACAAATCATAATCTACTCGTGGATTTTCTCATTTAGGCAAAAGCAATTCGAGCGATAATCAATTAAAAACCACAATTTATATGCATGCATAAATATAAACATTCATCAAATACCATGACAATTGGATACCTGCATAAAAGATCTAGCAATTCTACTATCCAATTTCAAATTTAATGAAAACGAATTAAATTACAATTTAAAATTTAGAGTCTAAACCGAGGCTCGATGCGATTGTTAGAGAATTAATTATGGGATCTATTAGGGATGAATATTTAAATACAAATTTAATTCTAACAATTATTACTAGCATGAATTAATCCTATATTAATTCAAATAATAATTCAACAACCAATCATGCATATAAACAGTTCACATAAATCCTACGCATGGTGAATTACTACGAGTTTACATGAACTAACCTCTCGGAATACCAACCGTTGAGAAGATGGATCCCGTTTTTAACACACCAAAAGACTTTCTCAAGTATTCCCTTATCCTTGTTCAACAATCCGGTGGTAGGAACTCGCGAACAATTTAACAAAAGGAAAAAATAAAATTATGTTGCACCACCTTTGTGGATTTCTAATTTTTCCAACACATGGAATTACACACTCACAATTGAAGTTTTTCAAAAATACACAATCTGTCGACGTTTCAAAATATTTGATATTTTGTCGACAACGATATTTTTCCGAAAAAACTAATTTTTTAATGTTCCCTTGGGGATGAAACATTCATCCCCTATTTATAACAAGGGTTGGTCGAAATTTTAGGTGGAAATAAAGATGGGAAAATCTTTTCTTGATCTCCAAGAAATCTTGAATATATCCCATATATTCTTTTCTCCATATTTAAAACATTCCACAAAATTCCACTTTCTCTTGTTATGGATATTTTCAAAAATAAGGTCCAAGATTTCCAAGATTGGGATCTTCTTGAATCTATGAGATACTCTTGTATTCCAAGAATACATATCTTCCATAATATTTTTTCAAGAAAATCAAGAAAATCAAGAAAATCTTTTCTTCCTTATTTTCTTCATTATTTTCGAAAATTACAAGATAAATAGCCAAGTGGGAGATTTCTTGATGAATTTAATGAGATAAACTTGTATTCTAAGAATACTTATCCTCATTCCATAACAAAATTCAAAGAAAATTTTTCTCCCTATTTTATTTATCTATTTTCGAAAAATAGGAAAAATAGGCAACAATATTTTATTTAATTTTAAACACCTTTTTTCAGTTATTGGACTTTATATTTGGGCTACTTGAGGGGCCTTTAGGAGAATTAAGATTGGATCTTCTAATGGACTTTGAATATCTAATATTGAGCCACAATATTATTCAAGCCCATAAATATTAATTAATCCCACTACATAATTAATATTGCACTATCCATCTTAACCCATATTACTGTTAATATGGCTCCCGGTTATTATTTCCCGTGTTTAAGGTTATCTAGCTCATTAATTAATTCAAGCCACTGAAATAAATTTCCATTAATTAATATCTTTTATCCTTGGTCAAGGAACGGTTCAATATTATTATTCATACCGGAAACCTATGTTTTAAAAACCGGAACCGGAAGTTGAACCGGACGACCCCAAAAAAAGGTTGGACCGGGGTCGGACCGGTTGGACCGGATTGAGCCGGTGTGACGTCATAATAAATATTATATATATATAATATGCATAATTTTTGAAAAAAAATCAAAATATAGAATATGATAAGTGAATATAAAGTATCTAAAGTCACTTCAAAGTTCAAACTTAAATTTCTTAAAGTATCTAAACACAATCTACCCCACCAATTTTCCTAAAACATTCAATAATATACCAAAAACATAATTTCCCAGATTCTCTCCTTTTGGAACTCCTCAATTAAGAAACAAGTATTTCAAAAAAGAGCAAAAGCCTGTAAACAGAAAACACCGAATAAAAGAACAAATCTCTGAGCAATTTAAGATAGTGATAACACCTGCATTTGTCTTTAACGGTTTAACCCATCTCCAACCAAAAAAACAAAAAAAAAAATTAAAATAAAAAAATCAACACCAATTGATTAAATTCCTCAAAAAACACCCGACCATGGCTAAAAATGAAGTGGAATCAATAAGAAAATCAAGCTAGTAACACTCACTAACAATTGATTTATTTAAGAAGTGGAAAAAAAAAAAAAAAAAAAAAACTCACCGCGATCGGCGGCGAGCTCAGGCGTCTGGCGTCGCGTGAAGAAAGCGACGATAACGACAGTCAATTTGAGTTTTCAAGGGCGGCGGTTGTGTTGCTTAGGGCTTTTCTGCTCTTGAGTTGACTGAAGAAATAAATGAAATGAGGAAGAAAATTAAGAAATGAAATCGTCGAACGTTTTCAGACTTTCAGTAAAAAAAAAAAATATTATTTTAATGAAAACCGGTCAAAACCACCGGTTTAACGGTTGACCGGTTTCCAGTTTTGACCGGTTTTCAACTGGTTTTAGAGGTAGCGGTCCAATAGCGGTTTTATATACCTCTATTGGACCGGTTCAGAGCGGTTCGCCGGTCCGACCGGCTCGACCGTCCGGTCGGACCGGGTTTTTAAAACAGAGCCGGAAACAAATTTACACTTGCAAGATTTGGTATGATAAATCTTATGAACCTCCCAATGGGGCAAATCAAACGAGTGTATTTCAAGACACGATTCTTCAGATTAAATCTTAGAATCGCGTGTGACCAAAATAATATTGTCCAAGATATAAAGTATTGAATCTCATTGATTCTCTACCCGTCATAAGTCAAAGCAATAATTACTAACCACACGATCCTATTTAAGGGCGAAGATTAAGAAATAACGAACCACCGAGGTCTAATTTTTCATAATTGATCTTTGGAGAATTTATCCTCCCAGAGGTCCTATTCAAAGTCATCGATCATGCACTAGTGTAATCTCTTGGTCAAGACAAGCCAATCTGAGCCTTACACTTCAACCTTTCACGATGGTTTGTTCATTTCCATCTAGGTCGTGAACAACTTACTTTTAGTTACAAGGGACTGTTAATTTAATCTTCTGTGATTTGGTATCACTAAATTAACTACAATGTAACACGTACTGTTTATTGAACAGTTATGCAGTAAATATATGTAACATTCAATGATATTTAAAGCATCAGTGATAAATAATTTATTTCAGTAAATAAGACAGAAATTCAGTTTGGTTATACAAAGTAAAAGCATACTTTCCAGTATAACCCTAACATCTAGTTCATGGGAGACCAACTCTAAATTAATATTATAACATTTATCAATTGATACCATTATGCTTGTAAATTGAGATCATAACATTAAATGCTATAGATATTAACTTATAATACCAGTGATATTAATTTATAAGTGTAATGATATCAATTCCATAGTATGAACAAGTTTCATAGGAGAGTTTGTGAATATCTATTATAATGAATTATTTAATAATCTTTTATTTAATTTATAAAATTAGGATACAATAAAAAATAAATAATGATGGAGATTTATATCTAATAAAATCATACAAAAGAGAAATACCCTATCATTTAAGAGATTAAGAGAGAGGATGGGCCATGCAGGTATAAATCTTGTTTTTTTTTTTAATAAGTATATGTACTTTCATTTGGAAATGGGTAGATATATTTTTTCTTATATAATATGGGTAGAACACTTTATTTTTAGAGACACACTTGCGTGAGACAGTCTCATAATAAATCAGAGTATAATTTGGGCATTAATGTTTTAACATTTTTGGAGGGATAACATTGATTTGTGCTAAGTTGTACCACGTCTCAGGTATGAAACATTCGTACGAGTTTTTGGAAGTGGCTATATATCTTTTTTTTCTTAATGTCATTATATTTGGGCCCACATATATATACAATTTAACTTATTTTTTTACTTTTATATATAAAATTTACAAAGTTACTCTATTAAAATTCTACTTTTTTAATTTGTATGTGTGTCCATTAAAAAGGTGCAAGTTAATTCGGGAACGGGGAAGGGAGCAGCAAATAAAGAGGGAGAGGGGGAGGGCCATCCTGCTCAGCAAGTCCTAATTTTATATCGATATTTTAATAGAATAATTATGCTTAGATATTTTAATAGGTCATATATAAAAGATTCATTCACGTTCTATATACATGCACATGATTTGTACACTTTTTTTTGTTTGATTAATACATGCACATAATACTTATTTTAATAGGTAGAGAAAACGATTGGTGCACGTTTTCACACTTAATTAATTAATAAACCTATATATGTAAAAAATTAATATGAGTGGGTCTCCTGTGCAATATATGCATTTCACTACGAAAGGTTCCAAGCCACAAGCTACCTATACTGATGCAATAACAGTTCGTCGAAAGTTTCTTAGGTCTGCATACATTAATTTCATTCATGTGGTGGATTGTTGGAATTTTGGTTTTGACCAAATAATTAAGTGACATTAATAATTCATTTTGTGGAAATGAATTTAGTGGATTTGAATTCTCAAAACTAAATTTGGGTGAATGAGAAATTAATGTCATTTAATATATGGATAAATACATTTATAAATGTATTTATTATAGTAATAGTAATAAATTGTGACAAAAAGATTTTATTCCAAAGGATGTGTCTTTTAGGAAAATTGACTCATTCATTTTGGCGAATAGTTGTCTATTTCTAAAGGTTGCGACTTTTGGAAAAATGAAGTTTATGGTGAAGAGTCACAACCATTACCTATGACTTTTGAAAGTCTATATAAGACCCCACATTGTTCATTTCATTTCATCGGTTAATCGATTCAATTGATCGTAATTACAACAACTAGAGTTGTAAAGCAATTAACTACATTCTGCATACTTGACATTCTAGAATTGTAGTATTTGCATTAGAGTTGTATCAAGAAAGTTCCGGATACTTGAGTCCGTTCGCCAATAGTTTCCGATTCGTAGTGCAACGGTCGAAAAGCTTTAAAGTCGTTGTATCTCGGGGGCGATTGTCATGATACCGTATTGCACCGGAGTACGGGGCAATATCGTCTTATGGAAAGAGAGTCCAACTCTTGCCTCGACTTTACCATGTCAGTATCTGCATTGTCATCTTCGTCTACACACATCCAATTATTTTTTTCCAACAAAGACTAGGTTAAGTTTAAAATTGAACTTGTAAGGGACGACTGCGTTAGTGTTTTGAAAACGTATCGAACTTGTAAGGGACGGCTGCGTTAGTGTTTTGAAAATGTAGGGGGAATTTATTCCCTCTTGTGTTGGTCCCCCTCTTGTGGTGGTTGCGGTTTTGATTACAGCGCGATTGTGATTTCAGATTTTGGTTCTGGATCGTTCAACTCTAGTGGTAATTGTATTTTCGGTCTATAGCGAGATGAAAAAATGTGTCATGTATCCGGTAATAGATTGTAATTGATTATTTTAAAGAACTATTATAATTGATTATATTTAAAAAAAATTGGAGTTTGAATTACAAATGGTCTCATAACTTTGGCCTCAAATAGATTTAGTCTCATAAGTTTTTTTGTCGTTGATTTAGTCTCAATAACTTTGACAATGTCCAATCCCAAATCGGCCGGAACTACGTCGTTTTCCCCTTTTTATTTGGGGCTCTCCGGCGGATGCTGTGACTGGACTGTCACATGTATTTTTTTTAACAGCTGAAATTTAAGGTATATATAATTAAAATTTTAAACTTAAAATTAAAATAGAATTGACGGCAAGAATTAGTCAAACACACATAAAAATACATGTGACAGTACACATGACAGTTAAGCCATAACATCCGCCGAAACCCCCCAAATAAAAATGGCAAAACGACGTTGTTTCGGCCGATTTGGGACTAAAATTAAACATTGTCAAATTTATTGGGACTAAATCGACGATAAAAAAACTTATGAGACTAAATCTATTTAAGTCCAAAATTATGAGTGAATTCTGATTCAAACTCAAAAAATTGTATAAAAATGAGATGACGAATTGACGATAAAGTGAGTACCGTGTGTGGCCTAAATTATTAGACATGCAACTTGGATGTCCCTTTCATATATATACTTGATGTGGACATCGTTCGCATGCCCGCCATTACTTACACCAAAAATTCCAAAATCGTAAAATCAACATTCTACGAACTCATTAATTTAACAAACTGTAATTTATATATTGTATTCAACCATTATTTTTCCAAAATATATCGATGATATGGTACCTCGTGTCATATAATGAATAGCCTCTTTTGGCTTGATATAATGAAGGAGCAACTATAAACTATAATTGAACTGGCGTAGAACCCATGTGTTACATCATTTTTAAATAAATAGATGGCAGAGGGAATACTATATTTGATATATTAATATTTATTGTGATTAAGTTAAAAATTAATTCAAAATATTCAATATTGTTCACATGCGATGCAATCAACTATCATCTATAAATTGAAAAGTGATGCATACATTCATTTATTTTCAATTTAAAAAATAAAATACAGTAAAATTAATTGAAATTTAAATAGAAAAAGATTACCTACTTTTATACTTTATATTATAATTTGTACATTAATCATATTTCATAATTTTTTGATATTGATGAATTAAATTTAATTACATATTTATTAATTTATGTTGTAAACGTTAAATATTCATTAAATAAGATAATAACTTTCAAAAATTAAGAATTATTAATATAATTAATAATTGAGTATTCTCAAATAATTTTGTTTTCATAGATAATGACATTTAGATAGACATTTTATAAGAATATGACATTTATATATATGATTAAGGAGAAGATGACACGTAAGTAAATTTAAGGAAAAGACGACACACCAATAAAAAAAATTCTATTAGTATATAGGTGATTCATTTTGACATTTATAAAATTAATTTTTATTAACGGACCCATCTAACTTGTTTAGATGAGAAATTTCATAGAATGCAAAGAGAATTATTGAAAATAATTTAATTTGAGTACTTAATTATGATGCATGATCTTAATTATTTTTGTATATAAAAGAAACATGACTAATTTTTTTTAGGATGAAATGAGTATATTATTTCCAAATATATTTGTTAGTATCTTTATATAATTAGAAAATTGTCACCAATGTCTTAAAAAAAATAGGTCTTTTGGTGAAATTTGTTTATAGTATAACTGATATCATTACACTTATAAATTGAAATAGTAGTATTAAATGTTATAGATACTAGTTTATAAAAATAGTGATATCAATTTATAGGTGTAATAATATGAGTTTAATATTATGAATAAGTTCCACGTGAGGGTCAGATTCGATCGACACCAATAGGGATGGGCCGGGTAAAGACTTTTAAAATTTTGAAGATTCTAAAAGTAGTCTTAAAGTAGCATTACTCTCCGTTGTATACTTTATTTGACTGCTTCACTTCTATTATATACTCAAGGCTGATAAATTGATTGGCATATACAAGTCCCCTTTTTCAAGCTACATTAATCCTCTTGACTCTTTCCTCTTTTTCTGGTTGCAGCTTCGTCGATTTTCAAAGCACGTATTCAAAATATTTTGAATGTTTATAGATTCATCATTTTATGGCTTGGGCGGTTTGTATATATCCATTTCATCTTATCATTCATTTGGATGTATGAAGCGTGCATTTATAGCTCGTTGGTTAATTAATATTAATTAATAAATCGAGTTGAATGATACGTATTATTGCGGTTCGATTCTCATGTTCCACTTTTCGTATTTCATTGGTGTTTCACCATTTTGGATATTTAACACATGGACCTAGGGTATGATGATTCTTTGGATATTTATTATTACACGCAGTGACGGACCCAGAAATTTTACCGAGGGGGGCCCAATTTATAACATAGTGTAGCTAAATGCACTTTAGAATTTTTATATATTTTCGAAAATTATTTGGACTAAACATCTTTATATTAATTAGAGTTTAATACATTTATATGTATATTGAAAATGTGAATTATACATATTCTTTCTCTATTTTGTTACCCTTTTTTCACCTAAAAATCAACATTTTATTTATAGAGTGTTGATTTTTTACAAGGATTAATAATAGTGGTGTTAAGATGAAGTGAACATGATGCACATAATACTTTGTTTAAAGAGATGACATTCGTATGAGATAGTTTTTATACATGATATAGGGTATAATCTATAACACAAATAATACTCATTCTTCCAAAATATTAGGCGTTAATACACAATTTATCTTGTCATTTTCTTATGAGGCCTATGCAAATACAATTGTGTTTTAATTATAAAATATATATATATAAGAAATTGAGTGGGGGGGGGCTTGAAGGACCCTTGGGGACAAGGTAGGTCCGTCCCTGATTACACGTATCATTTATCTATATTATAGAATATAAAGTGGAACATCAATTATGAAATAGGTGATCTCATTCCGTATTATTGTGGTACATGTTTTGACTATTAATTATTTGATCGTATTTATAGAGTTTTAAAAATCAAATTTTTATGGACTGTGAGTTTGCTCAAAAATGTTTGGCACATGCCGCCGCATGATTTTTTGAAGGTGAATATTGATGCTGCGTTCTTCACGGAATTTTTGGAGATTGGACTGGGCTGCACTATTCATGATGAATGGGGTAATCACGTATTTAGTCGAACCCATGTGATGCCGGGTAATTATAAACCGGAGGAAGGTGAGGCAATTGGGCTCCATGAAGCTCTTTCTTGGATCAAGGAGTTGAATTTGCCTAGGGTGATAATCGAAATGGATGCTAAGATGGTGGTTGATGCAGTGAACAGTTGAATTTTGAATTTTTGCAAGGCGTGGTGATTTGAGAGGTGAGATAAATGGATTGGGAGGAGCGAGATGATTTGATTGGAGATAGAGGAGCTTCACATAGAAATGAATAAAATAAATAAACAAGAAAATTAAGGGTAGTTTTGATATAAATTGTAGTAGAGAGTAATAATAAAAATTGTTTGGACCTTAAAATAATAATTGTGTCCATATTGTATCTTAAAACAATTTTATGTGAATGATAATGGGTATTAGTGGCATGCTTTGTGACACTGTTTTATCTGGGTATTCCTCCATGTCTTCTAACTTTGATTAATAAATCCTTTTTTTCTTGATTAAAAAAAAATGGGTATCATTAAGAACTAAGAAATCAATCATTATATGGGTTGAGATTGCATTATTATTTTTAATTTGATTAAAAAATTAATAAACAATAATGTGAATGATTTTTCATTACCCCTTATTTATTTTCATTGTACACCCTCATTATTGTTGTGGAGGTGACCAATATTATATTTGTTTGCTCGATAGAATGCACAATAGCAACAATCACTTCCACAAATATCTCAATATACTATGGACAAAATATGTAAATTTACCGCAAAAATTAAATATGCAATAACACAAAGAATTTTTACATGAAAAACCCCTTCACAAGAGGGTAGAAATCACGGGATCCAGTCCAGAAAATACTCCACTATATTAAATGAGAATTACACAGTTTCCTTCTCTATTAAAAGTAAAAGAATCAACACTAATATCATCAAACTATTCTCAAGAATATTATTCTTAACACACACAATGAGATATGAAAAGAGAGCAAGCTAAATAATACAATGAAAATAAATATACCAATTTTTCATTGTATCTCTTGAAGATGAATTATGAAAATTCACTCTGATCAAAATAAAGAGCACGTCACAACGAACTGCACCTCGAAATTTAAGATAAAACGGTAAAAAAAATGAATACCCAGATGGTAAACCCTTCTTCTCTCTTTCTCTCTCTTTTTTTTTTTTCCTTTTTGACGTGTGTTTTTAGCAGCCACACAAATGTCCTAATCAACTAACTCATATTGTTGGTTTTTTGTGAAATGGGCCTACTACTCTTTTAGTATTGGCACGGGTTATTAGCACCGCCATCTTTAGGAAATACATCTCCTATATATATATATATTTTTAAAATTTAAACAGAAAAAGACTATATTGCCCTAAACATTGAAATCCCAGTTTTTCGTCATTCCTCCCCCATATATTGCAGTTGCTTCCACTGTATTCGGCCGCTGCCGCCATCGGGTCGCGGTACACGGCCGGCTATCCCAACGAAGAATATGTAACCAAATTATTGTAAATTTTATTCAAAAATTTTGCAAATTAATTCTCGAAATAAAATTTAAAAAATAAGTAAAATTTTCGGGAAAGAAATCGAACAAAAGGAAGAATTTCAAAAATAATAAACGGGACACATTTTCGGAAAAAATATTCGAAAATAGACAACATGTTCGAAAAAAAAATCGAAAATATATAACTTTTTCGAAAAAAAATTCTGAAGATCATATATTTTTTCATAAAACCAGATCCGAAAAAAATAAAAACGTAATGAATCAGGAAAAGCAACAAAACTAACTATCTCCATACATGAACAAAAAAGGGGCAGATCTGGTCCATATGCATAAGAAAAAAAAAAAAAGGAAAAACATGGGAGGCGGCGATCTAAAACTTACACTGGGATGGGGTGTCGGAGGCGGAAGATTGGTGAGGGATGACGGCGACTGGGGGCGGCGGCATTGGGGTTGGGGTGTGCGACGGCTGGCGTCGGGGTGTAGGAAGAAGATGAATATGGGTTTGGTCAGTGGACGAATGCAGAAGAAAATTTTGGTTTGGGGGTCTAGTTAGGGTAGTTTAGGAAATATCCCAGGAAGTGTATTAATCTGATAGGGGTGTTTTGATCCAGACGGTGCATTTACTAAAATGGGTGGTGCTAATAACCTGTGCCTTTAGTATTTATTAATTTTTGGGCCCATCTTTTATTGGATTAAGCCCAATCAAATGGGCCATAAACTCTGAAAAAACACTTAGTGACCCGTTTGGTTGGGGTAATGAAAGTGAGTAATGAAAATCACTTGTATTGATGTTGCTTGGTAGTTTTGATAAACAAGTAATAATGAGAATAGAAATAAGCAATTAATTACCCCCAATCACTCAACCCACCTCACATATATTCATTGTTCATGTTCTAATCAAGCAATAACAATGCAATCAATAACTCTTAGTAATTGACCCCTCAATGATACTCATTACTATTATTATTCCCGAGTCATACCAAACGGACCCTTCAAACCGAGGTAATATATAGATGAAGAAACTCAGCCTTGCACCAAACGTAGCTATATATAACTGATGGTAAATTTTATAGAGTATAATTTTAGCTCGAATTAGCAGCGTAAAATGACATAGTTAGTCATTGGCCAAGGATGGCAACGTGATAAACAAAGTCAATGTGCACCTTTCTTCGCTGCTATAGTACCCAACCTTGACTCAACTTTACTTTGCTACTCTTTTGTCCCATTCAGTAAAGGAGGAGCCATCTTAATCAACTACATTAACCAATAATAATTCGTAATTACCAAGTAAAAGGGAAATTATATATGCTTGTTATTGATCAGAATAATTTTATATTGATTTTGCATTTGTCCATATTATTTAGGAATCGTCGAATTTTTTTTCATTTTACTTTAATTTGATGATTTCTTAATTGCTCAAACAAACAACTAATAGTGAGAGTTTTGACACTATGGTGGAGTATTTTCCTAAGCAAATATAATTTCTAGTTTAATTATGGCTAGGTCTTATATGCACCCGGGTGCACCGTGCACTCATAGTGCGTTTTAGAAGCGTGCAATTTGTTATGTTTAAAAGTACGACTTATTTACACAGAAAAATACAACTGTTAATATGAGAATATAGTTGCATGCTTCTTTTTGAAACAGTTGCACTTTTTTATTTTGTATAATTGCACTCTTCTAAAATGCACTATGAATGCACGATGCACTCAAGTGTACATGAGACCCACTCTTTAATGATTTAGTAATTGGTGGAGATATTGAAAAAAAAACGTGGTGCAAAGTATTTAGCATTTTAAACATAGAGTTTGAAAGAGTACGCAACAAAGTTGGCCCATAAAATATTTCTGGGGGAGATAAAATTAAAAAAAACATTTATGTAATCACCAAACAAAGTACGATTTGAATTGATTGAGCATAAATTTCAAACATTAGGAGGAGGAGGTACGATGCAGGCCATATATAGCAAATTAAAGTGGAGTAAGTAAGTAATCAGTTTTGACAACAGAACTAACATTTTCTTTTCTTTTAAAGACTTTTAATATAATGATCTAAAGCAGACAAATAATTATACTACATAATCTTCGGGAATAATGTATTTATGCAAGTAATTTAGAGGTGGTTGTAAAGGATAACAATTTTTACGGGCTCGTGAATATAGGACAATCGAGTAGGATAAGCTCAATTCGGGCAAAAATGTCACGTGAGTTGTAAGATTGCCCTAAATTTATAAATTTTAAAAACATAATGACCTACATTCATAAGCACTATAAGAAAATGAAAATTTGTCTAAAAAAAAATGAAGAATTGACTACGAAAATTTCCTACAAAAATAATTTGGTCCTTAAAAGGTGAGGATTGTTCGATTTGCCTACCAATTTTTAGAATAATCTTTGAAAAAAATACCTACACAAATAATTCTCTAGGCAAACAAATTATCTATACATTTGTAATTTCCGTAGACAATTATATTTGTAATTTAAAAATAGCATATATATATAATTAGAAAATTTTGTTGGCAAAACTTACTATTTAAAGACGAAATTATTTTTGTTGGAATTTCATTGGCATGTTAGAAAAATATTGAAAAAAGTCACAGGCAATAACACTATTTTCTTGTAATAAAGTCTACAAAACTGTAAAGTATAATAATCGTGCAACTCACGTGACATTCCATCGGAATTTGACCATATCATTTGATTGTATCTACCTCAGCTTGATTAATTATTTTCAGTTGAATTAAATTACTATCATCTCCTTACACCTTTTTGAAAGTTACATGAGATTGAATAAATTTAATTAACCAACAAAAAAGTGAAGGTAGATACATTAGAATTAATGTGTACTTATAAGTTATAAGATATAATGTCAAATTGTATAATTTTGATTGCATAATTTTCATATATACCTAATTAATCTCCTTCCAACTAAATGCCAAATTGCCAATACACCTTTTCATAAATACCAATTAAAAAATAAAAAACCATGCATGCCCAATCAAAATTGAGGTAGGTAGGAGATATTCCACTATATAAGGTGAAGTCATATTGAGATGAAAGATTCCAGCATGCAACAAGAACTAGAAGCTGGCAAATAATTAGAGTCCATGGTGTTTCTATATTACCTCAAATTTCTCTCCTTCAAATCTAAATTAACTAATTAGAGTTAAGATTATTACTGAAAAATGGGTAAAGGCAGAGCCCCTTGTTGTGATAAGACCAAGGTGAGAACCGGACCGTGGAGCACTGCAGAGGATTTGCGGCTTATCAATTTCATTCGAGAGCACGGACACACCAATTGGCGTGCTCTCCCCAAACAAGCCGGTAATAATTCATCTCCATTTTCCATGTTATTTTCTAGCTAGACGTGCACGGTCTAGAAGCCAACATGTACATAAGTGTGTACATGTTTTTTTTTTTTTTAATTGTGTTTTCTTGATCTTTTCTTCCATGCATGGGATATGTATGTAATGTAACCATTTACATTTTGTACTAATTTTACTCAATCAAATATATGTATATTGATTATTTGCATTCATAGCTTGTATATATGTTGATGATAGAGCTGTATTTAGTCGCATGGGAATTCTTTCGAGAATTAGAGCTATTAATAAGTTTTGAAAACAATATTAGTAAATAGTAGTATAAGATCAGTGACAGAATGTGTTTTAATTAAACTAATAGAAAATCTTGAAGTAGTAGAAGAAGATGAGGTGATGTAAATTCAAAAGTAGTTGAGATTAATTCAGTGGCAGGTCATCATACTCCATCAAGAAATTAGGAAATTTATTTGGTGAATTAATTTAATTAATGTTTGGTTGTTAATATATATATACATGTATGAACAGGACTGTTGAGGTGTGGAAAAAGTTGCCGTTTGAGGTGGATTAACTACCTAAGACCTGATGTCAAAAGAGGCAATTTCACTCCCCAAGAAGAGCAAATGATCATCCAACTTCACACTTCTTTTGGAAACAAGTACTTTAGTAACTCACTAACCCCACATTAATTAATTATATTATACTTCAATAATGTAATTTGTACATTCACGTGTTATTTTAATTAATTAAGTGTGTCCAATTTGCAATGATTTCAGGTGGTCAAAGATTGCCTCTTGTTTGCCGGGAAGAACTGATAACGAGATAAAAAATGTGTGGAATACACACTTAAAGAAACGACTCGTTCCAAACTCCAAAACGGGCTCATCATCTAGTTCAATCACACTAAAAATCAAAATGCGGAAAAGTTCATTATTGGTGATGATGATCAAGTCCAGAAAGCTCGACTCGAGGAAAGCCCCGATTTTATGGAAGAAAACGTATTTTAGATTCTCCATCTTCATCATCATCTTCCCAGTGCAACAAAATTGCATGAGACTGCTTTTGAAGAATCGGGAGAAATGGATATTTTATGGGAGTTGGATGATATTAATTTATGGGAAATTTGGGAGTCCCTAGATCCTTTATTAGAGTCCAGTTATACAATAACACGTGACGACAACAACAACAATAACAATGATAATAATAATATTGAAGAAGAAAAAAGTGAGGGTGAATTAGTTGATCAAGAGTTTGGTAAGTGGTTGAGATGTATAGAAAATAAACTTGGGTTGACCAGCTGCAGTGATGGTGACCAAATGATAACAATGGTTTCAACACCTAATTCTGATACTGATACATAGAGTATCATCCATGTAACAATTATTGTCTCCACATATATTGTAAAAGAAAGTGTACAAGTTGTTTCAAATTTGGTTTCCAACTTGGAATATTTTCTATTCTAAATAGTTACTCCTATTTTATTCTATAATTATTACATCACTACTCTTGAATGATTGCAACACATTGTGAGTATGTATTGTAATACGTATTCCGTCAAAAAAAATGTATTGTAATACGTAGGATCGTTAAATCTATTAATATGTGGGACATTTGCATGAGACCGTCTCACGGTGAGACTGTACATAAATTAAACATTGACGCTTTAATACTTTAGGAGTTGTGTGTGTGATTTATGTTAATTAAGTTGTATCTCATTTCATATATGAGACCGTTTCATATGAGTTTTTATCAATTAATATATATATATATATAGAGTAATGATATAGAACCAACTATCTGGGTTTTATGGAACCAGATTAATGACGTGTCATGCCAACTATTCCCTAAATCATGAACCAAAAACCCTAAATCATGAACCATTCGGGTCGGGTGAACCATAAACCACTCGGGCTGGGTTTGGGTCTGGGCTGGGTAAAAAGAAAAATTGAATTGAACTGAAAAAATAAAACTGAACAGAAAAAAAATTTACATTTTTTTTTACCCGGCCCGGACCCCAACTCTACCAGAACTGAGGTGCAAAGTTTTAAGGTGCAAAGTGCAAAATAAAAAAAACTCTAAGGTTCAAATACTTTAAGGAGCAAAGTGCAAAATAAAAAAACTCTAAGGTTCAAATGCAACTTTTTGGTACAAAGTTTTTTTTTTTTCAAACAAAGACAATTTTAACAAGACCTTAAAATAATAAAAAATTACATTTGTACCTTAGAGTTACTATTTTCTATTTTGTGCACCTTAGAGTCATTATCTCTATATATATCACACACCCACACACTTTTGTACTCCCTCACTTTCGTAAAATTTATCATTTTTTACACTTTAATTTTATAGAATTAAAAAAACATCATTTTTTATATATTTAATCTTCTCAATTGTGCTAACTAAATATGGGATAGCAATTAAGTAATTCTTGTTACATTTTCCTTTTTTAATTCTTTAAGATAGAGGAAAGAAAAATGAGTGCAAAACTTGAGGAGATGTTGATGGAATGGAATGCATTCAAAGATAAAATAGGAATAAATATGGAAAAAATTAAAGAAGCAGCTAAAATGACAAACATTTTTAGTAAGAAATAAGCTCAAAACCAACATACTTTACAAAATGAATGGAGTATTATATATACATGAGAATAATACACACTCCTTCCCTTAAAAGATAATCATGTTTTTTTTTTTTCTGTGATATAAATACATGGCGTAAATCTAAATGATATAAGATGAGATGTAACATCATTGTGTAATAGAAGATCCTGATCATTAAACTATAGCCACATATCTTCTCATAGGAGTTTTATAGGTATATAATATATTAGCTAAATCTGATCATATTTATTGATTTTTCTTAATTTGTATGTAAAATTCTATGATGCACGAATTTTTCTAAAAAAAATCACCATGCATTATTGGATACGTGTAGAGGTGTGGGTTATTCAACAATTTGATATATAATATATAATAATTTTTCTGGATTACAAAAAAATAAAATTTATATAAAAAATTCAAACAAAATTTTTAAAAAATACTGTATGAATTTTTACTCTTTAAATTATTGAAAATATAAATTTTAAGTTTTATTAATATTCTACATATACGATTTTATTAACTTAAATGTTTCGACACGGAATTGATACTCAATTTTTTTTAATATTTAATTATATATCTAATAAAATTAACAAAATAAATACGAGATATATAAAGCAATAACAAAAACTTCATATGATTAGCATAAAATGTAAATTACATGCAAACAGGCCCTGCCCAGTTTGGTCCTTAATGTAATTGGCCCAGATTGGATTTTAAGCGCAATAGCTATCCCAAGGACCAGGCCCATTTCTAGTTATTTATATTTCCGTTTTTTTACCTGTGTTTTGTTTTCTCTTTAATCATCGAATAAAGTTTTACGCATTTTAGGTAGGTTAGGGTTTGAGAGGGAGATCAATTTGCTTGAGCAATGGGAAAATCCAACGACGATTACAAGTTGAAGAGATCTTCGCCTTCTTCTCCGCGAGGTGGAGCTGTGTTTCTTTTTCTTCTAATGGATTTATTGTTTCCGTACTGTTATTTACTGATTTAACAGTGTAATTTTGAAACATTTGATCAGATCAAACGAGAACCAAAAGGCATAGAAGTAAGGATGATGACAAGAAACACAAATCCAGAAAGGATAAAAAATCTCATAAGATTTCTAAGCGTCATTCTGATAAAGGTATTGCTCTGAAATTAACTGTGTTGAATTGTTAAAAATCTCCAATTTTTTTTGTTGATTTCACTTTTTTGTTTTTAAATTTTAGTTTTCAATTTTGAGCTCGCAGTTATTGGTTGGCCTCAAATTCGTTTGATTTTCTGGCTATAAAATTATGTCTTCTATAATTTTACCTGGACTGCTGGACTTAATTTATCATCAATTCCTACAATATTTCGTATAATGAACTTATTTTCCGATTCACAGTACTTCTTGTGAGGCATCTTGAGATTATGGTGTACATTGACTGATTAATTTCCTTCAGAGAAGAAGTCTAGTGGGAAGTGTAAGGACAAAGGCCGTAAGCACGATGATCTTTCAGTAAGTTTCCCTGCTAAGCTCTTTTTTGAGGCCTACTGTTTGTTAAGCTCCGATTTCGGAAGCCACACACAGCATATCTCTTGGTTTTTTACTTGTTCTTGCCGTGGAGAGTACGTCTGAAGTTCAGTCTGCAACATAATTCTGTTTAATCTTTGAGTTTTTTATGCACCAAACTGCATTTCATTTCTGCACTTTCCTCATAATTCAATTATTGTTATGTTCTAATAGTACCATAGTTGTTACGGGCGCAAAGCTGCGCCTGGTGCCTTAGGCGTGCGCCTTCCCTGGGCCGAAAAATTGGAAAAATCAACATAAAATTTTGAATTACACATATTAGCATGTAAATAAACATTATTTTAAAGTTCAAAAACACATAAATGACACAAATTAAGGGCATAATCTTCAATAACACATTGCAAACTCCAAAAGCAAGAAGTAATAACCAGTAAGTATCCAAATGGACCAAATCAAAGGCAAACAAATAGAAAACGAATCATCTTCATTGTCAAATTCATCATCAAAATCACCCTCCTCTTCATCATCATCAAATTGTGGGTCTTCCTCGTTAAACTCTTTTTCCTCCTCTTCTGGAGGTTCTAAATAGTCAAATTCAATTTCTTCATCCCTAAGTCTAAGAGAAGGGAAGAGAAGAGATTCAAAGAGAGGAGAAATAAACTATGAAAAAGCGGCCGCTGGTTTTAAGTTTCAACCTGAAACCCTAGTTTCCTACCCTTTAAACCCCCAAAACACGATTTTATAATTTTTTTATTTTATGTTATATATTTTTATGGTGCGCCCGCCTCAGCCATGGAGAGGCGCAGCAGCTGGCGCCTGGTGCGCCTTAGGCGCGCCCCGTGTTTAGTAGTTCATCAATTATCAATCAGGATTTATGTTGATAAGAATGAGAAAAAAAGACATTGCAAAGCCCTAATACTATATTTTAAAAAAAAATCTTTTTTTTTTTTTTGGCAAGTTTTCACTTGTTTGATCAACTCCTTTAAGATTAGCTATTCAGCCACAATTTGACTTTTTACTTGTAATTTTGGCCAATTACATTCAAAATTGAGCGAGTGTCCTGCATGGCAGGCACATGGTTTTTCACATCACCAATACTAAGCCATCCTAGACCATGGGGGATGATGTTAAGTTTTTGCAGTCCATTTTGGTGATAGATGACGTTAAATTTTGCTTGAAAATTGCAGTTTTTTTTTTTTTTTTTTATGGGGGTTCAAGTAAATTTTCCTCATATTTGTGTTTGGTTGCTGCTGATAACTTTTTTCATTTTTTGTTTTCATGTCGAACTGTTCAAGTAAAGCTAACTCTCATTAACCAAGGTAGTTTAGATCTTGATGATGTGTAACCATGTGTCTGCCTCTACCACTTAAGACACTCTTCACTAAACTTAGCTAGTATCATAAATTGGCCGTAACTGCAACTAATCAATCAAGTTGTGATTAGATTGACAATTTTAAACGGATTGGCCAAAATATCATTAAGTTTTACATTTTTTTACTATTAGACATTTGGTGAATCTTATTACTTCTTGTCAATGACAAGTGCTCTCGTGAGATTCTTTTTTCAGTAGAATTTAATTTCTGTTCATCATTTTTTTGTTTATTTGTTTCTCTAAAGTATTTTTTACATCCTGGCAGAAATTGAAAATCCAAGATTTGTCCAATGATGATTACTTCTCCAAGAATAATGAATTTGCCACGTGGCTGAAAGAAGAGAGGAAATTATTTTTCGCGGATCTATCTTCGAAACTGCAAGGAGCCTATTCTCAGAATTTGTGACAGAATGGAACAACAAAGAGCTTGAACTCCAATACTACGAGGGAATTGCAACTGCACCACGGACATCGCACAAATGGAACATCAAACAGTAGTACGGCATATATTTCTGGTATTCATGTAAGTTGTCTAAGATCAACTTAAAGATATCAAGTACTAGTCGGAGTTACTTCAGAAATTTGTTTTTTTTTTTTTTTTGCCAAAAAACGAGCAAGTTAAAGGAATCCGATCTAGGACATGAATTAGTCATGTACAGGCTGCAGTTGTAATGTGCCAAACACTTGGTATGTGGGCTTTGTTGAATTTTATACACTTCATATTAAGTCTCATCTTCGTAGATTATGCAATAATAGTGGCATGATTTATTGCTTTTTATCTGGAGACATGTCTCATATGAGATAATATCATACAACGAAACAGGGTTTCATGAATTATGTGTTTCATTTACTATATTTTTATTACTCATGGGCCTCAGTTCGATCGTGTTATAAAAGAAACCGTGACTCAAATGTGAAACTGAAGTTTTATCTTATGTTATGTATGTGATCATCTCACGCATGTATTTGGAGGATGGTTGTGGCTAGCCATTTTAAAATGGAAAGTCAAATATTAAATAACTATTAGGTACAATACAATTTTAAAGTTACTCACAGGTGCAAAAAGTGGGTTTTAAAGACTTTATTACCCCTTTCCCCCATTTTCGGACCCACCTGGCTGCAACCATTTCCCCCCTTTTTCTGCAAGAGTTGACCGCCCCTCCCCACATTCCTTAATTTAAAAAATTTGTGGACCCCACCCCAAATCAAAAAGCATTTTCTTATCTCCGAAGTCCGAACTACCCATCTTTCGGTCCACACAAAAAATGAGGTCCCCACCACCCTTTATTGAAATCCTATATGCACTCCCCACGACACCAAATATTGCAGATTTTGAATTAGCAAATAGTGTCATTTCAGTCCAAATTCCCTAGTCAAATAGTGCCACCCCCTCTTTCATAATATTTTGAATATTTTGAATTAGTGCATATTAAATAATTTTTAAAAAATAAATTGTATTAATTTCTGTATCTCTAGGCAAAATTTAGAGTGCTTTTTTTTTCTAAAAATTGTATTTTTAATTAAATTCAGAAGTGCATTTTTTTTAAAAATTGTATTTTTTAGAGTGCATTTTTCTAAAATTATATTTTTTTTAAAAATTGTATTTTGATAAATTTTAGAGTGCTTTTTAAAAAAAATTATATTTTGGAGTGCATTTTAATTTTTCAAATTGTATTTTGAATCAGGCCTAAAAGTGAATATTAATTCATTTTCAGAAGTGTATATTAATTAATTTTTCAGAAAATAATTTCTACACTGCTGGACCAATTTTTGAGTGCATTTTTAAAAAAAAAATTGTATTTTGATCAATTTTGAAGTGCATTTTTTAAAAAAAATTGTATTTTGATCAATTTTGAAGTGCATTTTTTAAAAAAAATTGTATTTTATGACAATTTTGGAGTGCATTTTTTAAAAAAAAATTGTATTTTGATCAATTTTGGATTGCATTTTTTAAAAAAAATTGTATTTTAAGATAATTTTGGAGTGCATTTTTTAAAAAAAATATATATTTTTTGAAGTGCATTTTTTTAAATTGTATTTTAATCAATTTTGGAGTGCATTTTTTTAAAAAAAAAAATATTTTTGATCAATTTTGGATTGTATTTTTTAAAAAAAATTGTATTTTATTACAATTTTATTACAAAAAAAAAAATTTGTATTTTGAGTATTTTTTGAAAATTGAAGATAAAAATATATACAATTTTCAAAAAATACACAACTCTAATTACAAATAATGTGGAAACCTTATACATATCAAGACACAAATATGATCCTATGAAAAAAAAAAATTAAAATTAAAATTACATAAATTAATTTTTTTTTAAAAATACAGAAAAATTACGGGAAATTGTATTTTGTGCCAAACTCAAAAGGGCATATTAATTGAAGCCCTAAATTAAACAGAAGCCCTAATCTGTAAAAATAAACCCCTATTATAAATTAAACAATTTAAACAGAAAAATACATTCACAAAATTATATAGAAAAATACTAAAAATAAATCCAAGAGAAACCCTAAATAATAAATTACACAAATCTGCAAAAATAAAAAAAAAATTACAAAAATGCATCAAACCTAATTAGATAAAACATAAAATTACAAAAATGCATCGCCGCCGTCAACAAAAGTGATTGGCACCTAAATCACATAACAATGGCAACAAAAATAACACCAAGAGTGAATGACAACTAAAATCAAATAAAAATTATTACAAATATGCATCGCCGACTTCAACCAGAACAACCATCCACCACCGCGCAACCATCAGCCTTCAACTACAAAAAACAAGTTGTTTGGGCCGCCATATTTTCACCACCATCTCGGCATATTTTTAAGTTTAATCCCTCCACCAAAAATGGCGCAGAAAAGTCCATAACACCGCCACCAAAACCACCGTCCCCACTAATCATGAAAATTAATGGCTTGTGGTGGTGGCCGAAAAGAGAGGTAGAGAGCGGCTGGACCTAGGTTTTTAGAGAGAGAGATTGAGAGGAAGAGAGATAAACTGATTTGGGAAATGAGGGATTTGAAGGAATGGAACGGTTAAATTAGAATTTTTGTTTGACTTGTGGTCCCCACTTGTGGCATGACAAAAATGTAATTATAATTGACTCTAAGGGTATAAATGTCTCCTTTTGTACCTTAGAGTTACACCTCATTTTTTTGTCAGACTCAGAAAGAATATCATTTGTAAATTTAGTGATTAGGAGTCATTTTCTCTTTTAAAATTTGTTGAATAAATGTAAGTTTGTGATTGGAGTGATATATATACACACACCTATGGACGTAGGGGTATATTTAAAATTCACAATCATATTCATTCTACTTGTTTTGGCTAAAAAGTCATTATCCATTGATTTTCAATATTACTATGGATATAGGGATATTTTTTAGTATCATACTTAAATTCATTTGACTCGTGGTTCAACTTGTAAATGCGTCAAAGACAAATTGGATAAATTCTAAGGAGACTTGTTGATAGATATATTTCAGGATTTTAATTTATTATTAGGTACAAAATAATTATGTATATATAGGTACATTTGCATATTCGCGTGCAAATTTGTATCAATTAGTAATTTTCCAAATTCTCTATCCCATGCATAATATAAAAATCACATACATACACGGCAAAGTCACACATAGCAAACCATATTGTCACAATTAGACCGTGACTATTATATTTTAGTAAAATAATTAATATATTTTAGTAAACAAGTAATAATAAAAAAAAACTAATTTATTTTAGTTGAATAGGTACACAACTTACATTATTTGCACATTAAATTGGGCACGTAAATTAAGAATATTTTTATATTATTCTGCAAATTAAGACACTATCAAATTGTATTTTAATGTGGCGTATTATTTATTTTAATATGTTGTACAATACAATACAGTAAAGCACAATTTGATAGTGGCCACGACAACATAATAGCATAGAATAACACAGATTAAGATATATTTTTGTTTTATGAGGGATCAACTTTATAAAGTGAAAATATTTATCGTTTATGTATAATGTGAAGAAAAAATTTCACTTCGATATCATATTGTTTAAAATTGTGAATATTGTAAAATTCAATACACCACTTTTTTTAGTTTTTCAATTCAATTCACACATCCATTTTCCGATTTAGCTTAATTCTACGTAGCCACTTGATCCGCCATCTTTGCCACGCCCCACGTGGATGTTAAGTTTTAAAAAAAATATATGTTTACATTATTGAAAATCATAATCACATTATTCGACTTTTGTACCAAAGATCGCAAGTTTTCCCCACTTCAAGCCCTAAATCGCAATAAAGTAAATTCAATCAAATTAAAATCGAAAACTATCACCAAAAAGTGAATAATCATCCATATTTTGTGATATATTTGATAGAAAAAAACACATTTCATTAATCATTATTTGAATTTTAAAAAAAAATTTGCTCGTTCGACGTCCCACATGGATGCTCACGGTCCTAGGCAAGATATCTCTAAATCATTTAAAAAATTATTTTTAAAAAACTTTTAAGGTACAAAGTGCAAAAAACAAAAAACTCTAAGATCCAAATGCAATTTTTTGGTAATAAAGTCATAGTTTTTTTCAAACAAAAGATACTTTTTTTTTTTTTTGTACCTTAAAGTAAATAAAAATTGCATTTGTATCTTAGAGTTATTGCTTCCTTTTTTTGTACCTTAGAGTCATTATCTCAAAAATTAAGTTAGACCGTAAATGGATCAACGAATCAAAATTTTAAACTAAAAGGATGGTGTATCGAATTGCAAAGGAAAAAAAAAAGATATACTCCCTAATTGATAAACACCCTAAAAGTGGTCAATGTTTTTGCAATTAACCCTTTTGTTAAAGAGAGACACTCCCGCATGAGACGACTTCACGGTGAGATCGCGACATAATTTGGATATTGGTGTTTTAACACTTTGAGCGGGGTGGGTGTGATTTGTGTTAGGGATCATAATTCCATCTTGAATTTAACAAATTGTATGAGAGTTTTTGTCTTTGTTAAAAGAGATAATGCACTTTGTACCTTAAAGTTTTTCCCCCTTGTTAAAATGAGATGGAAAATCAATATTTTCCCAACACATATGCATGTTCATCCTTATGGTTAAAACTGGGAAAATGAATTAAATTTGACATTCCCATTAGATAAAGAGAGATAAAGGTAACTCCATTGTTGATTAAAAAAAGTGGGAATCAAATTAAAGATGGCAACCCCATTTTAGAAAATAGACGTGGAAATAAAGATAACAAAATCTGATGAAGATTTACCGAATTAATGTATTATGCATGTAACAACCACTAAACCTGCAGGGCCTCTAAATGTACATGTATAAATAGGGTGGTGCAAAGGTTCATTTCAAGTGAAGCATTATATAATATATTACATTGATTTTTGGTCATTAATCATGGCAAAAAACTCAAGCACTCTCATTTTCTTCTTTGCTCTTCTTGCAATCCACTCTATGCTAGTGTGTAAGTATTCTTCCACCTCCATTCTTGGTTGTCTTCCTTAATTTTAAGGATACATATATGCAGATTAAATCACGACATTTGCTTCAATTGCATGCAGTTAAAGAAAATGTGGTGATTTAAATCTTAAATTTAATAGAAGTCAAATGAACAGTATTAGTTGGTTTAACTGAAAAGTATTAGTTGGTTTGACTGAAGAGTATTAGTTGGTTTATAAAAAAGTATTAGTTGGTTTGACTGAAGAGTATTAGTTGTGCGTGCAGTGGGTGGAGGAGAAGATGGATGTGTACTTATAGGATGCGGGAAATGGGCGAAAGAACCATCTTAGAAAAGGTGTAAATTAATGTATTAACATGAGTAGAGATATTTTTTGCACCCGGAAGACATATGCTTTAAGACGCATGAGGAATGCGAGGCCTACAATTGCCCCCCGTTTTCCCCCAAACTATTTTAATTCATTAATTAATAATTCATTGTATCATCGATCGTTCTTCATGTTTTCATGATCGAACGATGAATCGTTGAGATCAAAGCTATGGATTCTTGTTTCAATATTGAAACTTATAATAAAGGTGGTTTTGGTTTTAATTTGCATATGTTCATTACATGATTTGTGTGTGGTGAATTTGAGAGTTGTTTCATGTGTCTTTTTTATCTCGAAATTAAATTCAAGGAAATGTAGAGGTCGAGGATGATGATCATATGCTTGCTATTTTCCTATCTACGCTTCTGCATATTGTCAAATTTCAGCCAACTTATTATGGTGAATTTCATATCCAACTACAAAATCGTTAAAGGTAATTTAATTAGGAAAAAGGAAACTTATTTATTGTTGTGTTGAAAGATTGCTCTCCAATATGTGAAATAGTAATTTATCTTTTGTTGCTTTATTAAAATTGATGTCACGCACACACATAAACAGATGCTCTAACCAACTGAGGGGTCCAAATTTAAAGGAAAAAAGTTTTGGCTGCCCACATTATAATTCAAAATTTATACTGAGGAATGTACTTTTATCTGGCCCCTGTTTCCCCCACATTCCTTTAATGAGTATTATACTTATACTTTACAAATTAATAATAAAAATTGAAGTTATTTAGTGGTAAAAAAAAGATAATATCTTCTTAAAAGGTCTGTGTTGAATCTAGTTGAGGTAAATTGTAATTTTTTTTAATTTGCATATGTTCATAATTTTTTTAAACAGTTGTTTCATGTTAAATTTTTAACAATGATCCGAGTAAATTGATAATAAGGGTGTTTGCAATTGCAACACCTTGATGACACAACACTAGGAAAAAATAAATTAATGCAAGTAATACATTGCAGGAAAATGCGAAATGAATTGGAATCAAATTAACCAAACATATAAATAACTACTCAAGAATAAAAGTAAGGCAATTTAAAAATATATGTAGTGCTCTTGGTGAGAGTCGAACTCAAGACCTCCCGCTTACTAAACGGGTGCTCTAACCAACTGAGCTACAAGAGCTTCTTGAAATATTCTTCTTTGTAATAATTATAATTCATAATTCTCTTATATTCGTGTACTTTCTATCTGGGCTGGCTTTATTTTGTGTGTACCATTGATTCATTTAGCAACTAAAAGTTATTTATATCTTATAGTTGATTTATTTATTTCTGGAAAAACTTATTTTGTAGTGGAACCTCTGTTGACTTGCGTTGTTTTGGAATTTAATGTATATAATTTATACACGTTAAATTTATAACAATGATAGTGAGTGACCCATTACTCGCAGAAATTATACCCCAATTTCACTCATTTGTTGTAGGACCCCATTCTCATAAAATCACAAAATGAGTCGCATCAACATTCTTGAGTATTAATATTTTGAAAGATCAGAAGAGCATACATATAAATAACGAGTTGAGTTAAATTTCAAAAGCTGTCCAGTTAAAGGGGATGATTCTTACTAATAGAACAGAGGCAAAGGTCAGGGTGTTTTTATAATTTACAATTTTGATTGGAAACGTTTAAGTCAGAGATTTCGACTTCGTGACTGAAAAAATAAAAAAATAACTGCCAAAATACTTCAAGATATATAGCAATTCAGTTTTATCTAAATAGAAATGGGTACTGCATCATTTTCATTCTGATTCTCTGAAATAAACTCCCATTTTTTAGAGAATAAAAAAGGAAAACCCCCTTTCTACCCTCCATTCCAACACAAGGGTCAAACCACAAATTCCCATCATGAAGTTTTCATTAGGTAATACACAAATGTTAGAAGAATATCCGAGATCCAAATACTTAAAACCAAACACTGCATTAACTATTCCACCTCCTGTAGGTAATCTTCAACTTCCGAAGAGGTCAAAACCCTGCAAGAAAAGACGCCGCCCAACACCATCATAATAAGCACATTGAGTTAAAATTAAGATTTGAGAAAGAAAAAATGAGTATTAAAGATAATACTTACTTGAATATTTTGTCACTGCCAATCACTCCAATCTCAATGTTTTTGCCTGAAATCTGCCCTTCAAATCTGGAAATAATGGTGTAAAAGGAAATAAGAGGTCGAAAGGACAACATTTTAGTCTGTTTTACTTTTAGGAATCTAAGCAAAGAACCAAAAAACATTGAGATAACAAGCAAAACAAATCAAAATTAGTTTCACATGCAAACCAGCTTCAAAAAAAAAAATCATAAACTGAAGGCTGAAGGCACTTACCCCTCCTTCAAAGTCAAAATTGCTGTATGCACAGCATCATCAAGTTCCATATCTTCAGTGTACCTATAAAGGATACCAAGATTATACATTAGTGACACTTGATTACATATGAATAGCTCAAGAAATCGACTGCGGCACGAGTTATTGTAAACAGTAAAAATGCCTAAATACAATTCAAGGAATCTCTAGGCTTAACCATGCTTCTCAATGTGGTAAGAAGACATGAAATAGTTGGAGTAACAGAATCTAGTTGATCATTGAAGGTTAAGTGAATCTAGATTTAGTTCATACAATCACATAAAAAAGATTCAAATAGATATTATAACACCTTAGTAATTCGTAAATATTACTACAACTTCCTTGGTACTTTAAAATGTTAGATTTTTAGTTTTTAGCTCTGCTCTTGAGTCATGACAACTTAAATATCTAATCTTGGAGATTCTATTAGCAAAAAGCAAATAAAGGTTCTATTAGCAAAAAGGGTAAAGTGTTAATGGAAGCAACTGTTCCATCCTTGTGTCGGTCCCTCTAGTGAGAGAGAAATACAATAATCTTTGAGGATGGAGAGGAATCTTTAAAGGAGCTGTGGGATTTCTTAGAGGGTTTCTAACCATCAAGTATTTAAAGCTTTATTTGTTTCAGATCTAGCAAGAGACTAGTGTGTATTATAGTTTGCTGTGTTTGCCCCATCTTGTCTCACATCACCTTAAAACATTTAATTAAATTTTCTTGTTTCTTATCACCAAAAAAAGTCATAACTACCCATGTCAATCGGGGTCAGCAGAGGTTACAATAAAAAATGAAGGAGACCAATTATAAGCATAACTTATGAGGTTATAATCTATATTAAGAATCACACAATACATCACACATGTATATAATAAGGCACTTGAAGTCCCAAAAAAAACAAGACAATGAAAGTCACAACACATAGAGAACTTAAGAATAAACCACCTCTTCTCCAGAAATGTCTTTGCATTGGAAACATTTTTTCCCATGGCTGAAGCTTTCCAAGAGAAGTATGAACCTGAAGGATCCACCTATAGTGCAAATAAAATTAACATTTTAAAAGATGATTTCATTTGGTCAAGGATCATAAGCAATTGTATAGCACCAAACTATAGCAATAACCAGTGGCATTTTAAGGCAGAACCACAAGAGAATTAGTTTATAAAACTTGTCAATTGCACATCATTCTCATATGGATGTACCACGACACTACCTACTGTACTTCATAAAGGAGAACATAAATGAGGGAAAAAAGAGGAAACATAAAAGAGTAAGAAAGTCGGGAAGAAATAATGGCGAAAATGAGAAATAATATTTTGAAATATACTAAACAGGAGGAACTCAATCCATAACAAATTATGTGAAAATGGTCCCCCAAGTGAATTAAACAAGAAAAAAGGAAAGAAAATGTGGACATCAAGACTACAAAAAACAGAAACATAACCAACATTAAAGAGGTCATGGATTGACCAAATTGATCAGTAAGTACCAAAGATGCAACTACAATGCCAGAACAAGTTGTTATCATACCTGATATAGCTGTGGGCCCTTGTCATCATATCCAGCAACCAAGAGTGATACACCAAAAGGCCTCACACCACTATAAAAAAAGCCAGAAAATTAAGAGTTTATAATATGAAAAATAATAACTAAAAGCTAGTTTTTAGGGAACATAGAGCTAAGTTAGGTTCAACTGGTGACCAAGGGTTCTTCAACTGAGTCTTGCACAGATCTAATTTTCTCAATTCTCACACAATTTGATGTTCTTCTTTGATATATAGATTAAATGAACTTGATTTAAGGCTAAATGTGGAGCTTCTACAATTTCAACTACAATATCTTCTGCAACTCCACAGTTCCTAAAGATAATTTGCTGCTAACTATGCATAATTAAAACAGACATCTCAATTCTCAAATGAAAATCAAATCTAGATATTCACATCAAGCAATTTGATGGTACATGATAATTGCACAGACAATGGAAAGCATATTACAAGCAAACAGACATAGACATAAATCGATGAAGGAACTAATTCAATTTACACCTTGATGCTTAAAACATATTCACTAGGCCTGCCACCCAATGGTACTACTAAATCATGATATTATCACCATTGCAGATATAGTTTCCTTAAACGAAATCAATAGCGATAAACTGATAACTTTAAAATAAAATAAGCTTCTCTTTGTTAGAGCAAGAGAAGGTATAAAATAATAACTAGTAATACGTACCCTGATTGAGTGAATTCCTGCATGACAGTGGCAGTTTCCCTCACCAATTGAGTCACAGGAATTGGTTCCTAGAATTTTTGTTGACAAATAATGAGGGACAATATAAATTGCTAAAATTATGCAAAGAACGGTTATTATATTATGTAGGAGGTAGAAGCATCCAGTTTGGACTAATTATGGGGTATTGGGGGTGTGAATTTGAATTTCTGGAAGAAAAAATGGGAGGTCAGGGTTTCATAACATTTTTTAAACTTTTCTTTTAATTTCTTTAATAAGAAGAGAATTATTTTCGTTAATTAAAATATGATAAGTACAAATGGGATGGGAATCTCAGAATGCTTGAAAAAACAAACTACAAAACATTGCTCCAATCTCTCCAACAATATCAGACATATGAAAAGCTTTGAAAATATGTCATTCGAAACCCACAAAACAACCTTTAACTTAACCCTATCCCAATTCCACATCAGAGATTCTAAACAAAGAGATCAATGCAATGCTAAAACAAGCATTTCCTATAATCTTTTTAAGATTTTATCGTAAATTGACCCCAGACCCCTCCCCCATACTACTTTTTTTGTATTATTATCCTGAAGACTAGTTTTCAGGAAAATAACATTAATTAAGTGAAGAGGAGTTTCAAGGAAAGTCAAAAACAAAACTGCTTTTAAAAGGATCTGAAACTGGCATATAAGAATCATGCAATACAACATCCTACTGAAACTAATATGATGAGATTAAGAACAGATGAATTCCTAGAAAACTTTCAACAGTTTGATTTTCTTCTAACAAAACCTCAAGAAGAAAATCCAAAACACATTAAGCAATAAAATACCTTATACAGCCGATAATATTGCTCAGCCTGTTTCCTACTTTTTCGAACCAAAACTCGAGAATCAGGCCCCATGCCACTGCACAAGGAGAATATATTAGTCAAGCTATCAGGAAATTTTAAGAGTAGCATTACAGATCCCAGAAGACAAAAAACAACCATGAAATTTGTATAGTCTCTTTGCTTGTTAATGATGATAGCTCAATAAGAATTACGCTGTGATAGTTTGAATGAAGCATCAGTCACAATTGGAGGATTAACAAGTATGAGCTACAAAGATGGTCTTAAAATGGGTTGGAGAGCAGCTGATACAGAGTTAAGATTTTAAATGTTTCTTTCAAATCTTTAAATTCCAAAGACTGGTCACACTTTTTTCAGCAAATAAAGTAGCCAGATATTTACAGTCAACAATAATATCAGGAGCTACACCAGCCTACATATATACTTGGAGACCTCCTAAAGATCATCTTATTTGCATTTCATGTTTTGTCTTCGTACTTCAATAAGTTTGTAAAAGATCTAAATAAAATAAATGTCAATTTGAACCACAACACTAGAAGCATGGGAGAGATGGATATCAACCTGTAAACAACTCCAATGTTAGGAGTCAAGATCTGTATCTTTTGAACCTGCAAGAGGCAGATGAGTTCTCAGGAACCAATGACAGCCACCATTTTCATTAAAAATGATAACATGCTAAATATTGAAATAGCAAACACTAAAGATTAGCAGGAAGTTATACATTAATAATCTTCACTGATAACAAATACCAAGTCAACAGTTTCAGGGCATCCACCAGGGAACATATGCTAGAGTGAGTAACTAGGTTTAAGAGAGAGAGTCAAACTATTATATGGCTGAGGTTTTTCAGATATATTAAAATTGGTTGAGCATATGAGGGTCAAGATCACAAACAATAGAGATAAAAGGTCATTGTCTAATATGAAACTAAATGGGACTGATCAAAGCCTAAGAGGGTGTTCGGTTGAGCTAAGAAGGTGTTAAAAATAAAACTTATAGGATGTTTAAGAGCATATAAGCTCCTTAAAGGTGTTCTGTAAAGTTTTTAAAAAAAAAAAGATCTTATTACATCCCAAAATCAGATGTTTTCGAACTTATAGGGTGTTTTTTTCAAGTAATGAATCCCTAGCTTATTCCTAAAATATGATCTTATTTTGACAAACCCCTTCAAATGATAACAATTATCATTAATAAAATCTTATAAGCTCCATCATCTTACTTATCCAAACACTTCGGCAACTTATTTTTAAATAAGAGAAAATATCTAGAAGTTAGAAAAACATATTATAAGATTCAACTTGTAAGAGCTTATGAGAACTTCAAAAAAGGTTATCCTAGCACCCTCTTAGGCTGATACCATCCACTTAACATTATAAATAGCACAAGGGTCAGTATTGCAAGCTACAAACTTGAAACACCATTAGTGACAGACTGACAGTGTGGCCACAGAAAAACTTACGGATGTTTCATCAACCAAAATTGATGGTAGTTTCTTTTCGGTTGCAATAACAACGCCATTAGCCGCTGCAACAACCGATATAAACAATTATCAGCAACATTGGAGAAATTTATCTTTCATTGCACAAAAGAAGTGAAATAACAATCCCTGTATGTGACATTATTAAGGGCTTGTTTTGAAGCTCTAAATGAATAGTTAGAAGCACTTTTTTTTTGAAGTTGGTGTGACCCAACTTTTCAAAAAAAAAGTGCTTCTAAGCTAAAATAATTGTTTCAAAACAGGCACTTCATTTTGTACGCAAGAACTTGATATTATTTGATATATGCTACTTCAAATGTAGATTGTATCATTTGTTAACAGATCCAAAAGCCAATACACAATTTAAAGTCTCTCCTCATCAGATGCTAGTCCAAGTAATCAATGTACAGATGTAACGAAGCAGTTAGCACAATTTTACCTTTTATCCCTAAAGATGTTTGACCCGATCCAACCGCTGTCAAAGCATGTTCGATTTGAACAAGCTTTCCTGAAGGGCTGCAGCCATAAATTTTAGGAAACAAACGTTATAACTATCATGCCACCAAAACCAGTAAACAAATTACATAAAATCATTAGTACAGTCGGTTCACCCATACCTGAAAGTGGTGAGGGAGAAAGAGTATTGACTGTCACCCATTGATTTTTCGATGCAACTTCAGTTATCCAGAAACTCAAACTGCAAAAGTAATTATAAATCTAAGCAAGCCCTGAAACTTAAGAGCATAAAGAAGCCGAATGCACTGAACCTCTAATTTGGATAGTTAAGATTCTACCACCGAAACATACAACTGGATTTCTCATAATAATATAAGGTTCTACTATATTAGAGACTTGATCTACAGGAAATGTTCCAACAAGGAGCAAAAATCATCAAAAGACGTACTGCTATTAAGAAACTTAAAAAAGGCACCTTGTTTGATAACCTAGGAAAATGTCTGTACAAAAGCCCTAGCTTATTGATGCAAGATACTGAAAGCTTAAGAGAGAAGATGGAAAGAATCTATATACCTTGCTTATTACTGGGAAGAGACCTTCAAATCGCGGTTATGCAGACGTCCGACGCGGGGCGAGAGAGGATTTATTCAGTGGTTTCTTGAAGAAGAAGAAGAGAAGAAGAACGCAATTGTTCTGAAATTTGAAGATTGAAGACTTGGGCCCATTTAGATTGGACCCGTTTGTTAGAATTAAACGGCCCATTGGATATTCATATTGGGCAAACCCATTTGTGGATATTAAGCCAGCTTGGTATGAGTTGAAAATAAAGAATGTAATGAATATATCGTCAAAAAGTCAATTATACGGGGTTATTGAAAGCATGATTATTATTTAGTTAAAAAAATTATACCTGAAAGTCTTGAATCATTTGAAAGAGAAATACTGACTGTCAGATTGATATTTCGATGCATTTAGAAATATGCAACTTTTTATATTAAAAGATATAACTTATTTACATTGAACCGTGTAACTATTAATATGCAAAAAAGCCGTATGCACTGAACCTCTCTAAATTTGATATTTTTAAAATGAATTATAAACGAAACATACAACTTAGATGCATATCCACTTAAAAAATTAATAAGCATTATTAATGGGTAATGATTTCTAAGGGGTGTTTGAAAAAAACATATATTTTGAAAAGAATGAAATAAAATTAGTGATGGTGAAAAAATTGATTAGTAATAAAAATTGATAGTGTTTTGCAAACAAATTTAAAGAGAAATTGATAATGTTTGAAAAAAAAAAAAGCTAGTAACCACTCGCTTTTTAACTTTTAACTTATAATATTTCACAGTTTATTTAATCTAACAAAAATAAAACATTCTAAATTATTTCAAGGCAAAATATAGTGTGAATGTTTTTTACTTAAACCTTTGAGAGTGTGAGTTATATTACTAAAGAGTGTGACATTTTAATTTAAAAGGTGTGACTTTTTTTTACTATAAAAAGATTACTCATAAAAGTGAACCCATTTGTGACATATATTATAACAAAGAGCCCATTGATATTGATATTGGCAAAAGTGTGTGATTTATAATACTAAATGGTGTGACTTTTATTACTAAATAGTATGTCTTTAAAAAAAAAATCAGTTTGGTGAACAAATTTCACAGCATACCAACTCTTATTTCAAATTAATTATAATCACTCATAATTTTTCTAAAACACCCCTAATTACTCGTTCATTTATTCATCTCAAACATGTGACGTAAAAAATATGATGTGTATTTGGTAGGGACTGAGTCAAATTCATCTCAAACACCATTAAAACACTAGAATTTGTCTTTTTTTAATTTATCATTTTCCAATATTTTCTCAAGAATTTAAGTTAGCTTCCAACTCCACATAAAATCAGGCTATATTTGAAATAATTAATTTTGAAAGTAATATATAAATGATTGAATGATTTATATAATGACTCTAATTTAATATGATCCATTTTGAGTTGGGTTGATAATATTCACCCTCCCTCATTCACGCCTCATGCGTTGTAGATGATTTGCCCGATCCACGATCCACCGCGGATTCAAAAAGGGAAAATAAATTGATTGTAGATATTATAACCTTGAACAATTTGTCCTCCTCTTTACCCCCAATCAAAAAGAGGTCGACGATTTCCATGCTCTGGAATTGGCAAATTTGCCACTTTTTTTCAAAAAATAGACTTTCAAGTCATAAAACAAACATACCATATGTTTTGTTTTTAATTTTGAAATCTTGAAAAGATTTTGTTGATTTCAGGTCAAATAAGCGATAATTATGTTATTCTATAAAACTCTCATTGTTATGCTTTATAAAACTATCACTATTATCCTATAAACTCTCAATCATTTAGAATATGTTAAAACTATCACTTTATAAAATTAGTTTAAAATGTTATTAAACTATATTAATTATTCTCAAATGATTTTTCATTATTATTGCAAAAAAACTCTTATATTTATAAAATTATTACTCTATAAAACTCTCACTATCATTTAATAAACTATCATTGTTATAAATTTAGTGTTATTATAAAAAAACTATTAATTATAAAAACTATCAGTGTTCTATAAAATTTTCACTATCATGTTATTAAACTATCACTGTTATTCTCAAAACTCTCATTATTATTCAGAAAAACTTATTATTATTTATAAAACTAATCACCGTTTATGATATAAAACTACCACTACTACGTCTTCTTTATTTACCGGGTACCCATTAACTGAAGTCGATTTTAACTTAGAAACATAATGAAATCATTTACGAAACACGAACAACTGAAGTTGGGCCTTTTGTTGATTGAAATGGAGATTAAAGGAGCGCGGTCTAAGTTGTAGCTTTGTTTGTTGGAAGGGAAATGGGTGGAGGGGTTGGAGATTGCATAGAGGGAGAGTCATGAACGATGGATGAATTCCAATTATTAAATTTTGAAAAGACCAAAAAAACATCTAGAATTTGCATCCTTTTGAGTATATATATTGACCTATTTATTATATAACGGGTTTCCATAAAAAATCGTATGCCGAGTCTGTTTTTTTTTTAATTTCTCTGAAATCGTTTTATGCAGATTGGGAAAATATATACGTAGATTTATTGAAAATCAGTATTTTCTTTAATTATATTTTTTCACATTAAAATAACCTGGGAAGAAAACAAAGAAGTCCTTATTTTCTTCATTTCTCTTGCAAAAGTCTCATCTCATTCTCAACTTCTTTCCACTTCCTTCTTTCGCTACTTCATAAATCATAATCCTTTTCTGTTTCCTTTTTCCTTTTCACCCTCGTTTATTTTCTTCGTTAATCCTCCCTAATCCTATGCTATTTGGTTTTCTTATGATTCTGATAGATTTATTTTGCTTAGAAATCATCAGGGAGGGAGTTTTTAATTTGATTCTCACTTTAGCTTCTGCATAGCCAGTGCTGTAAATATCTATTTTGTTTAATTTTCTTTTTACTGGACCAAATTTAAGATTCTCAAGTTTAAACAGATTCATAGAGTATGTACGCATTGCTGTTTTTTATTTTAAAGTTGAGATACTGTTGTAGTTAATTGGATTGAACAGATTCAGAAAGGTTTACAGTTCTACTAAAGAAATCTCTCAAGTTGTAAATTATAATAGTTTAATTTGCATTGATACTTCATACTTGAATACGATCCTGAATTTTTTTTAATGCAACGCACATTAACCATTCAAGCTAGCATCCATTGGTCTTAATGTCATTTCTTGTCAATTTCTAAGTGAAGCTTTGGTTTAGGTAGAGCATTCCTTTCTGCCTTTTATCTAATGGAAGTTTGGATATATAGGAAGACGAAACTTATGTGCATACCTGTTGTGGCACCTAAAAAATCCATTTCAAAATCTTTACAGTTTTCTTAGTTGGAATGATGTTTGTAATCATTTATTTTTCATGTTTTTGTTTTGTTTTCACCTCCGTCCCTCTCTTTTTGGTGGCAGAAGAATTAATTAAACGCACGGTCAGTACCTCCGTTTTTGGCAGATAAGACTCCTGTCTCCATTTCATATAGCATGTCTTCATTAGCTCAGTGTTTGGAGACAAATGAGCCTGTTGTTTCAGTTGACTGGCTTCATGCCAACCTCCAAGAGCCCGATGTAAAGGTTTGTGATTTTTTTTCCTCTGTTCTTTAACTAGGCTATTTTAGGATGCATGCATGGTATTGTGTTGGAAGAGTTCTTGGATTTGTATTAATTATGCCAAATATTGGTAACATAAAAAGTAATGGTGTAGTCGCCACCCTTCGGGAAAGGGTGTTTCAGCCTGCAAATTTTTTATTTCATACTGTTTCTTTTCAAGGCTTTTCAATTCCTATTTTATTTATTGATTGAATTGACAGAATTAGAGAAATTACTTGAATTGTTTATTCTCTTTGTATTTTCACTTTGGTCTTATGCAAATTATGTTCAGGTGTTGGATGCATCCTGGTACATGCCAGATGAACACAGAAATCCACTTCAAGAGTATCAGGTGCTGATCCATATTCACATATGTTGTTTATTTTGCTCAGTTATTTTTTTTCATGTCTTCATGTTTTAGTAAAAAATAATAATGAAAATTAAATTGCAATTAGTTTGTAGAATATGATGATTTGTTAATTTTTATTTGACTCTATGATTTCCTACCTTAGTTTTACATTGAACACTTCCATTGTATTCTTTTAACAGGTTGCTCATATTCCTGGGGCACTCTTCTTTGATATTGATGGCATCTCAGATCGATCTACTGATGTAAGATGCTTTTCTGTGTGAATGTGTTCGTGCAATGTTCTTTGATTTTTGTCATGGTTTATATGTGTTGTAGTAAAAAAGAAGTTTCTGATGAAGTTCCTTCTGTATTTAAATAAACTGAAATTTTTTTCACACCATAATTGTGATATACAGTTGCCACATATGTTGCCATCAGAAGAAGCATTTGGGGCCGCTGTTTCTGCCCTTGGCATTGAAAACAAACATGCCCTTGTTGTTTATGATGGAAAAGGGATCTTCAGTGCAGCTCGTGTTTGGTGGTGAGCTTCTATGTTTTACAATTCACCAAAGTGATTTTCATTTTAAGACATCATTAATCGCAGATGTAATATTTTTGTTGTAAAACCAGGATGTTTCGTATATTTGGGCATGACAAGATATGGGTTTTGGATGGGGGCCTACCTAGATGGCGTGCTTCAGGGTTTGATGTCGAATCAAGTGTGTCAAGTGATGCCATATTAAAAGCTACTGCTGCTAGTGATGCTACACAGAAAGTGTACCTAGGACATCCGGTATGTTGGTTTTGTGCTTCAGTTTCAGGCTGGCTCAATGTGAATGTGACGGATATTACTAACCTCCAAGTTGACTTTTCTACATCTTGATTTTCAGTGTAAATTTGTTCTCTGTTTAATACTTCCCCTGTTTCAGGAATTTAGGCTAAGTTCTTTATTTGCAGGTTGGACCAATCACCTTTGAAACAAATTTTCAGCCACATTTTGTGTGGACAATTGAGCAGGCAAGTTTTTTTCTCTTGAAAATTTAAATGCTCTGATTAGAATTAGGAGCTTGTTTAGTAGATGCAATGCCATTGTAGCCTCACCGCTATCTTAAGTGAGGAGTTTTGATTGATACTGTAAGAAAGTTTCACGAAGGAACTCTGATGCTAACGGAACAAAAGCTTGATTCTAGAACTGATAATTTGAGCCACAAATTAAGTTCAACCTTTTATGCTTTTTACACTTATTTTATTTTGTATTGATTCAAATCGTCTCTCACCAAAATGCATAAAGGTCATTTCTTTTAATAGAATCTCAACAATGAGTTTGCAGAGTGTGATTAATTTGGACTCAGATTCTTATCAATATGGATAACTGCATGGTGTTTGAGAACAAAATATCATAATTCTTTTTTTAAGACAAGTTTTGTGTTTCTGTTTGTTTTTCAGGTTCAAAAAATATTGAGGAACAAACACATCAGCATGTAGATGCTCGCTCGAAAGCTAGGTAGGTTACTCTTGAGATATTAATTCATAGACATTAGTTCTTATTTACTCATGTTTTTTTTTCCTCTTGAAATATCAACTTACATAATATTTCCCAATTATCTGTTTCCTTTTGGCCTATATAAAGGCCAAGAATGAAAAAAAAAAAACCTTTCTACTAGCAAGACCATCAATCTTGCCACATGTAACTGTGTTTTTTTTGTTTATGTACAAGATTTGATGGGGTTGCACCAGAGCCACGGAAGGGAATAAGAAGTGGGCATATTCCAAGGAGCAAATGTCTTCCCTTTCCCCAGGTACAAGACTGTATGTTGGTTGAACTAATGATTCAGTGACTCCTGTCTTTCAGGAGATTGGATGTGAATCTATATTGTTTTGTTCACCAACTTTTATGATATACATGTGTGTGTGTGTGAAAAAGTGAATCTACATGATGCAATTTATGTTTCCAATTCACATATTTGCCCTGTTTCAATGTCATTGGCATGTTTGCAATATTCCTTATAGTCGTAATATAAACTAATTTATATTGCATTATGGGGTTTCCATTTGTTTCAGATGTTGGATGCCTCTCAGACGCTCTTACCTGTCGGACGAGCTGAAGAAGATAATTGAACAGCAAGGTCAGAAATAGTATGCTTGTACTTATGATGTACTTATGATGTGAGAAATCCAAACTTTGAAGTCCTAGGATTTCAAAATCTTAATGAATAATTAATATGTATGTTTGTTATGGAATTTTATAGGGTAGGATAGTGGAAAAGATGATTAATGTGATATTATTATAATTTTTGGTCTGGGAGAATTGATTGTCTGTATTGGGAGGATAAAAAGTAGCTAGTTAGGTTTGAGATGAGTAAGATTAAAAGGATTTCAAAATCTTTAAAGTCAAAACAAATGGGGATTCAATTGATATCTCATGTTGTTCAAAGCTAAATATGTTTATAGGCACGGTGTTTCTTTTGATATGAATCCATTTATCTCATGTTGTTCAAAGCTATATATGTTTATAGGCATCTCCATTTGCAATACGAATCAACACCATTTGACTGGGGACGCTGATCATCTTTTTCAGGAATCTCTTTGGACCGCCCTGTACTAATATCATGTGGCACTGGCGTGACTGCCTTGTATCCTGGGTTTGGTGAGATAACTTGAACTACAGTGAATGGCTGTCCTAAACTAAATGTTTATTAAAACTGAACAAGTGGAGACTAGTTATTACAAGTTGATAATCTGTGGATATTGAAAATTGAGGCAGACTGTCTGACACAGTTAAGCTTGGCTTTGTTTCAGGGCCTGCATCGACTAGGAAAGACTGATGTTGTGTTATACGACGGGTCATGGACAGAATGGGCGACGAGTCATGAAAAGACGCTCAGGCTACTCATCTTTGACTTGTTCCCTTTGTCTCTTGTTTATTGTGATGATGTTGTAAAGGAAATGTAAGGTTGACTGAATTAGTTTAACAGATCAAGTGTTCTTTTTTTGCCTCAATTACTTCTCATCAAAATTGCATCTTCAGACTTCAATATATTCTACTTTTTTTTAATATATAATTATTTAGCTTAAAGATCCATATGGTTTCTCTATTCATGATTATGCATTCGCTCAAAGATCAACAAATATATATGCTATTGATATTAAAAAGGCCATGGCTCGCAGGGCAAAACCTTTTTAGAGAAAATAAAATTAAGGTAGCCAACTTTAACTAGTACGTTTAAATTTGGGTCATTTTGGCGCATTTCATTTAGCCTGAAACCCTATGGGACTAAATCGTTTAATATATTCAAATTTAATTTTATATAATTATATGATAACTTTTTCACAATTTTACTTTTATTGCGTTTTACTACATGAAAAGAGTAGGAGGAAAATATTATGTTCAAATTGAAATAAAAATATTAAGTAATACTATTAAATTTAAAGTGAATGGACCATAACCCAAAAAATTATTTTATCATTTCAAATACTAATAAAAAAAGGTGTGTTTTGTAAAAATACGTGAGAAAACTTGTTTTTAAGACGCTTTTTTAAAAAAGGAAGTACAATTTATTTGTTATTGTGTTTTACATGAAATGAGTAAGAGGAAAATATTATTTCAATTACTAATATGGTGACTCTTACATTGCAAAGTTTTTAATGTGGGGAAACAGGTTTATAAGAATGACTAAATGAAACTCAAATCACCAATTCGTCCAAAATAAATATTTTCCCTCATTTTCTAGATATTAGAACAAGCACTGGAGCCGATGGCCGGTTTAACATTTGGAGTTTGCAGCTTACCCATTTGTCAACAGGTAATTCGGCAGCAAATGACTCCACCTTCTCGAACTCCTCCCTGCACCGTTCGTTTAATACAAGCCAAAACCAGATCAGCTGAACAAAAGGAGTTAATCATATAATATGTAGGAACGATAATTGGAAATAAAAAAATGTTACCTTCCACCAGAATGGCCAACATAGGCCAAAATACTGATGAGACCTCTGCGTGAAAGTATTCTCTTGGCAGCCTCTAATGCTAATAAAGTTGTGTCTGACTCAGTTTTGATCTTTTTGTCGCCTCCTGGTAAGTAACCCAAATTGAATGCAACTAACCTAAAGAAAAAAATGGAATTGGTTCTTTTAATTGATTATTCAAACTCCTCATACTTCATTTAATTATGAAATAGTACCTCACAGTGTAGCCACTGCGAACAAGTTCTTCCATTTTAGAATGGCACATAGCATAAAGTTCGACAAGTTCTCTCTGCATTGCCAAAATAAGAAACTATATTAACAACAAACGCAAAATAAGAAGCAAGATCAGAAGTGTTTAAGAATATGATCGTCCAGGGCAGGAAAAGAAAAAAAAGCAGTGTGAGTCGGAAGTTAGAATGCTAACAATTTATAAATGGTATGCAGACGTGGAAGCAGCTCTGATGTTGTGCATAAACTTAAACCCAATCAAGTGAAAACCATTATATGAAGCTGTATTCCTATCTAAACAGACTACATTTATAAATAAGAGAATAATTTGCCTGTTGGTTTCAAAGGCCATCTTTTATGACTTTTTCGCATTAGTTAAGCTAGTAATATTTTTAGCACAAAGCCATCTACCTTCTTGATTACGAATAAACACTAATACATACAACCTCATGTGCAAGCAAACGATCCAAATATAAACATGCCTGATCAAACTGCTACAATTCAAAATGCATTATGAAGTCAAATAATGTTAAGGGTGTTCTATATAACCTGGATTTAAAATGTTAGTGATACTGATAATAATAATAATAATAATAATAGAGAACCATAAAAGAAAGTATTCAAATGTTAGCAACATGATGCACACTAGGTGTTTGAGAAAATGACAAATAGCAGCACCACCTTCGAATAAAGAGACGAATCGAGCAACGATGAAGTTCTTTCCAAAGCATCTTTCTGGAGATCCATGGCGTAAACGCTGCCTCTGCGTGCATCATCAGCGATTAATCTTAGCATAGCTAGTGTGTCGTAGCCATTTCCACAAGTGGCATCTATTACCAGGTCCCCTTCCTAACAACATTCTTCCAAACCCTAATAGTAACAACACCCATAAACTTCCAATAACCACAATTATACAAAAAACGCACAATGTAATATAGCTCAAAAAATACCTACGCGTGAGCAACCTCAGTAGCCTTTTTCTTGCCCAATATGTATCCCGCCATCACTTCATCCAGCCCTAATAACAATCAAATCAGTTCAAATAGAAAATTCACCCCGAAAAACAGGAAATTGTACAGAAAATGGATCTAATTGGTGGAGAAATTAAGTTAATTCAAGCGAACCTGTGAAGGGGGAGTCGTTGTGGTTGGTGGATGAATCGGAAGAGGAAACTTCAACTTGGGAATGCGAATGGGTGAAGATTGACGCTGAACATGATTTTGATGAAAATAACGACGGGGCGGAGAAGATTTGTTTGAGATTGTTGTGCATTTTATGAGTGACTGAAATATAAGAAACTGGGGATAATTTCATCATAGAAGCCATTGCGCATTTGTTTGGGAGATTCAAATTTGGGGTCGATTTAAACCTAGTAACCATTTATAGACGCAAAATATTTGGGAATTTGATAAAATGCCCTGAAATAGAGTAAAAAAAAAAAAAAAAAAAAAAAAAGCCCTTTTGTTACGTCCTTCAAAGTTCAAACTGATTAAAATGTCGTTTAACATAACAATTTTAATCTAAAGCTCACATGACACAACTATCATAAAAGAAAACTTATTTGGGGTGTAAGTACAACTAGTAATACGAGTATAATAATTTTAATTAAACAATAATTTCATATTCAAAGATTTTTTTTTTTTTGGGAAACCAATATGATTAGCTTAGTGATCGACCAATCCAACCCTAATAACAATCAAATCGGTTCAAATAGAGAAATTCAACCCGAAAAACAAGAAATTGTACAGAAAATCGATCTAATTGGTGGAGAAATTAAGTTAATTCAGCGAACCTGTGAAGGGGGAGTCGTTGTGGTTGGTAGATGAATCGGAAGAGGAAACTTCAACTTGGGAATGAGAATGGGTGAAGATTGACGCTGTTGTTGAGATTGAACATGATTTTGATGAAAATAACGACGGGGCGGAGAAGATTTGTTTGAGATTGTTGTGCATTTTAGTGATTTTATGAGTCGCTGAAATATAAGAAACTGGGGATAATTTCATCATATAAGCCATTGCGCATTTGTTTGGGAGATTCAAATTTGTGGTCGATTTAAACCTAGCAACCATTTATAGACGCAAAATATTTGGGAATTTGATAAAATGCCCTGAAACATAAAAAAATAAAAATAAAAACTTCCTTTTTGTTACGTCCTTCAAAGTTCAAACTGATTAAAATGTCGTTTACATAACAATTTGGTATAAAGCTCACATGACACAACTATCATAAAAGAAGACTTATTTGGGGTATAAGTACAACTAGTAATACGAGTATAATAATTTTAATTAAACAATAATTTCATATTCAAATTTTTTTTTTTTTTTTTTGGGAAACCAATATGATTAGCTTAGTGATTGACCAACAAAATTCACAAAAAGAGCAAGTAATCGATCACAAGGTCGACCATTTACAGAAAGACAAGAAATGGTAAATCAATTTGGTCATATGAAATCGTATTGTCCTAATTTGAAATAAATAATTACCTATCGCATGCTCTTATCTCTCAATTGCGAGTTGTGTATATAAGTGACATGCACTAGTGAGGATTATTGTATTTGTGTCTTCCTTTTAACTTTATCTACATCTTTCACGTGCATTTATCGTATGCACTTGTTTATATCTTTTACATGCGCTTGTCTTTATCAAGTCGCATGCATTGCCTCTGTCAAACTTAAACTAGCTTTCAAACTTATATATCATTGATGGAACCATATCATACTTACACTTAAATGTTTATCCTTACTCTTTTGAATCCTCTCAAGAACAATTCTTGTCCAACAGTTTACACATTTCACTTTAAAGATCCCTTACTTCTACTTGTATATATGAAATTAAGATTGTTTTAAAAAAAAATGTAATCTATAAATATATAAAAGTAGAAGAATGAGAGAACAATATTTGTTCGGCAAGTTAACTCCACTGGCTTTGTGATGCTGGGTAACTTCAACTCTCCAAAAAAAAAAATAGTGAATTTGAAATGATATCTATTTTTTTTTTTTTTAATATTTATATTTATTTAAAAATTAAAATAAATATATACCCATAAAAAAAATTTAAGATGATTTTCAATAACCAACAAATATTAACATGAATATTTAATGTCACATATCAATAACCAACAAAAAAATCATAATGTCACATAAATATATATATTATATTTTATTTAATTTATTAGTAATGAATTTAAATATTTTTATCCAAATTATTATAAATTTTGTTGAAATTTAATATCAATACTTTTGATCAAATTCAAATTACATTACATCATTTGAAATATTGAAACCCCATTTTTAATTAAATAAATTGTGAAAAACTATAAAATAAAATTTTCTCTCTTATATTCTGAAAACACACTTATCTAAAATAAAAATAAAAAAAGTTCAAAAACAATGTAATTTAAACTTAATTAGGATTAAAATTCAAGTCTTATTCTCATCAAATTCTCTAATTAAATTTAAATTACCTTGACAATAGTATTTCAAAAGAAAACCAAATAGAAGAGGTGAAATCCATATTACACTCTTCAATCTCCTTCCATTACGAGTTGCCCCTCCAATCAATGACAATTCCTGGTGAGGACTCATTGTATTTATATCTCCCTTTTAAGTTTATCTACAAGACTACATCTTTCACGTGCATTTCTCACATACACTTGTCTATATCTTTCACATGTGTTGTCTTTATCAAGTCACACGCATTGCCTCTATCAAACTTAAATTAGCTTCAAACTTCGATTCTTAACAATTTCATTTTCTTTATAAAAGAAATGTTTTGACCGGTTCCTTTTGAATCTTTGAACGGTTTGACCCAGTTTACCCATTTGTTATCCTTTTTTGTTACTTCACCAATATACAGATACAGACATAGTATATGGCATCCGGTCGCCCGACCAACTTATTGTCATACGGGCCATTTGATCACATCAGCATATTTATATAGTAATACATTTCCTAAATTTTCTTTTATCCTTTTTGTTACTTCACCAATATACCGATATAGACATAGTATATGGCATCCGGTCGCCCAACCAACTTATTGCCATACGGTCCATTTGTTCATATTAAGGGCATATTTGGAAATTGGACCTGGCACATTTCCTAAGATTTTATCTTTTTTAGAGGTATATCCTCAAATATTCTAATTTAGGACACAATTCACAATCGTAATGTTTTCCGTCGTGTTGTTTTCTCCTTTCATATATTATGGCAGGAGCACGTACATTCATATCCCCATTGGTTTGACGGATATGCAGCTGCGAACAGAGGCGGAAGCTGTTGATCCAACATAGGTGATCACAAACATAAGCAATACATCCATCATACAATACGATAAATATTTCATATTCGCGAACTTAATTTGCGGAGGTTGATCATTCATCAATCACAAAAGACATTTTTGGAACGCCAGAAATATCACTCACAAATGCATGCAGATAATTATTTCAGCAAAAAAGACATCTCCACTAATGGAGATGGAGATTATTAGCATTTGGGCTACCACCCTACAAGACAGAACTAACATCTCAAGTTTTCAACAATCTGCTATGGTAGAAAGCATAAAAACAAAATAGCAAAACCGCCCAATTAATCTTAAGCGTTCGTCAAGAGCAAGGACTCCAGGTAGTGGCTTTCCCTCGAGAAGTTCCAAGCTGGCACCACCTCCTGTTGAGATATGGCTCATTTTCTCTGCCAGACCAACCTTTCTCAACTGCAGCAACCGAGTCCCCTCCTCCAATGATTGTTGTTACTCCTTTCCCTCCAAGTTCTGCTAACTTCTTCGCAATAGCCTGAAAACCAAAACCCAAATACACTCAAATCTTGTTTCCACCCATAAATTTGGAAATTTGTGTTATTGTGATTTATTGCTAAATGAATAATACCTCTGTCCCTGCTGCAAACTTGTCAAATTCAAACACACCCATAGGCCCGTTCCAGATGACGGTCTTGGTAGTGTCCAAAGCTTCACCAAATGATTTAATAGAATCCGGTCCAATATCTAAACCCATCCATCCATCGGGAATTGCAGAGGCAGGAACAGTCTACAATTGGAACAGAAAAACTCAGGTCCTTGTTTTTACCATGGGAATTGGGAAGTCAAGAGAGAACATGGTTTATAGGTAACTTAAATTAGCTCTAATTCATAACCTGAAAGATAATTGCATACCTTGCTGTTAGCATCAGCAGCAAATTTGTCAGCAATAACTACATCAGAAGGCAGCAACAGAGATACTCCTTTGGCCTTAGCCTTCTCTAAAAGTGTAGTTGCAAGATCAAGTTTGTCCTCCTCCACGAGAGAGGATCCCACTGCAAGTCCTTGGGCTTTGTAGAATGTAAAGATCATTCCTCCACCAAGCAAGAGGAGGTCTACCTTCTCCAACAGGCACTCTATAACACCAATCTTGGAGGAAACCTTTGAGCCACCAACAATAGCAGCAAATGGCTTCTTAGGGTTGGAAACAGCTCCAACTAGATAATCTAGTTCCTGAAAATGTAGTAAAGAATCAGATATCATAACTCGCAATGCATGTTAAATGATGCAATGATCTACCACATTTACTCAACAATGAAAAAATCACTACAAGAGAGTTTGATCAGTCATTCCACAAGTCAAAACATCTAAAATCACTACATAAATATTAAGGACAAGATTGGATTAATTCTTCGATTTAGTAGAAAAAAATATGGTACACGAAATTTTCAAAAGAGTAATATTTCACTGACCTTCTGCATAAGGAATCCTGCAACAGATGGCTTCAAGTACTTGGCCACTCCCTCTGTAGAAGCATGAGCTCTGTGTGCAGTTCCAAATGCATCATTGACATACAAGTCTGCAAGGGATGCAAGCTTTTTGGCAAACTCAGGATCATTCTTCTCCTCTTCTTTGTAAAACCTAACATTCTCAAGGAGAATGACACCTCCATTTGCCAATCCAGCAACCAACTTCTTAACTTCTTCACCAATGCAATCATTAGCCATCTTGACCTATTGACATGGAATAAAACTCAGATACGTATTGGCACTACAACAGATCGGGTCTTATTGGAAAAGGAAAAGGAATATATATTAAGAACCTCGACTCCAAGAAGTTCAGAGAGTCTGGGAACAAGAGGCTTCAAACTGTACTTTGGTGTAACACCCTTTGGACGCCCCTGAAAACAAATTGCAAGGCAAGATATCACCAAGTGAATGGTTTGTACATGAAACGTTACCCTATCAAAACACTAAGCTCAATAAATCAATTTCATAAACTGTAAGGATGCCTTGGAGATTTTCGCACACAAATTAATAAATACTAACATATTATTCCAATGATTTGTATATCAATTAAGAACATATCCATGATTAGTACATGATCGATGAAGCATCAAATGGAACAGATAATATCAAATAAGAGTGTGACGATGAAGAGCTAACAAGTACCATCCTAGATCCAAACTTCAAACTACAGCCAAATTAAATATCCAGAGAAGATCGCGATAATCAAAAGATAAAAATGTAAAAAACCAATTCCAGAAATCGAAATCGTTAGAATTCGCAGCATGTTATAATTCACAACCGCAAAAAACTGATCCAAACACAAAAATAGCATACAAATCAAATCGATTCCAACGATTAGCTTCAGAAAGTATCAAAACAACATAAAAACCTATCCTTCAGATTGATCAAATAGTAAAACAATCAAACCGTACAAGGTGAGTGGTGAGGATGACTTTAGCTCCATTGCTCATCAAATACTTAATGGTAGGGACGGCGGCTCTAATCCTGGTATCGTCAGTAATGTTGAAGTTATCATCCAACGGCACGTTCAGATCCACTCTTACTAGAACCTTTTTGCCCTTCAGATCGGCTTCCTTCAACGAACCAACGCTCTTCTTTGTCGCCATTTCCTGTATTTAGATCGAAATCCTGCACAAACACAAGTCCAGAAAATACTACCGATTAACAAAATGCGTATGCGGATTCGTGGAAAATGCAATGGATTTCGCTGAAGATAATAAGCGATCGAGCTTACGTTGATATAATCGATGAAAAAAGGGATGAAAACAGACCGGTCACGAAAAGATGGAAAGTGGAAGAGTCTAGATCTTTTATATGTCTTGGGGAATACTGAATAGGGCATGGGTATTTTATCTCTAATTTAATTAAATGAAATTATCATATTACACATAGTATAGTGATAAAAATTCATAATATAAGAAATTTGACATTAAAGCAAAATTTAGAGGATATCTGCAATTACGGGGTTTATGTATTTAGTGCAAGAATTTTTTTTTTTTTTTTTGCATGCATATTTCGTGTTATGGTATTAAATTTTTTATTACATTACATTTACATTATTGAAATTTTCAATTTTTTTTCTGATTTTGTGGTCATAGTGTTACTTTGAACATTAATTTAGCTGAGTAAAGAAATATTTTGAAGTTTTATATCAAGATTATTTAAATAAATATAATTTACAAGAAAAATAGAATTGGATTTTCATTTAAAGGCATTTTTAGTTTTGTTAGTTTTAGATTATCCGGTGGGCAATTTTTTGAACTTTTCAAGGAGAAATTTCCTATTTTTTTGAGTTTAAAGTTGGATTTTGAAATCCTATTAATATATATCTTCCTTTATTCCAATTGTTTTTAGTTATATATATTAGATTTAGGTATTTTTTTTTATTCTCTAAAACACTCACATCATCTTTTTTTTTGAATCTCCCAATACAATAAAAAATAATATAATAATATCACATTAATCATCTTTTTCCACCATGAAACCCTATAAAATCTCATAACAAACATACATCTTAACGCTTTATTTATCAAGATTTTAAAATTTTAAATTTGCAAAAATTAATAATTTCCCACTAAACGTAATTTACAATTTAAGCCTGAAACGGACATATCACTTTAGAGAGACGGTGGGCGGCCCACGTGAATGATGAACCAGGCGAAATTTTGAATGTAATTTTTGACATTTTATTAAATGAAGGATTCGCAAATAGCATATTTATATATCTCTTCCTTTATTCCAATTGTTATTTGACCAGCTGTTTTTTTTTAGTTATATACTTAAATTTAACTATTTAAGTATGAGATAAAAAAATAAATTTCATAAGTTTATTTTTATTTTCAGATTCTATAATATGGATGAATGACAAATGGAATAATAAAAAATATCCAACAAACAATTATACATGAATCCATGTATTTAAAAGGAAAAAAAATTAGGAATAAATTTAAACACATATCATATATTTAAAAGTTAAATGAAAATCGTTGTGGACTTAAATTTAATTTTATTTTTTTAAAGCATGGACTAAAAAAATCAATTAAGAATAGTTTAAAGTATGACTTGAAGATAACAATTCAAAAATAATTTCTTTCCACTAAGACATGCTAAAATACAACATAATTTTCAAATATAAATACATAATATAGATATATATATGCATATAGAATTTGGGTCAAAAAACCACAAAAGGCGAGTCGATACACCTTAAAAACTCAAAAGAAGCAAAACAACAACAATCGAAAACCACAACCTCACAAGAGGGGCTTCTGTAATTGAATTCAAAGATCGATAGATGTGAAGACCACCTTAAATATTATCTCTTTGTCTCAAGACCGAGATCTCACGTTTTGAATCTGTAAACTAATAGAGTAATTACATCTACTGCTCTTAAATATTTAAACTAGCTAAACAATTGTAGAAAATACAGCTAATTCTTGTAATGATCAATTTTCAATATCAACGTCCTACTAAAAAAATATATATATATATGATAGTAAGACCAGCTAGTAATTAATAAGTGAATTCAAGCATAAGTTTGAACTACTCAACAACACTCAAATATTTTCTGTGTGTATTGTTTGTTTAAAGAATTTATGGTCAGAGTTCTTTTTCTCCTGTTGTCATAGTTAAGAAGTTTAGCTACAAACACTGCATATGGGGTTTGTTAGGTAATTTGATTAAACTATTTAAAAACATGTAACTCATCCTTTGTTTAGAACTGATGACGTGATGACGCTTGGTAATAATATATAGACTGATTTGGGAAATTAATTAAAGATAAAAATTTATATGAAACGGTCTCATATATAAAACGGACACAACTTAGCATAAATCAACATCCACCTCCCAAAGTGTTAAAGTGAAAATACCCAAATTATGATTCGTCTCATCGTGAGATCGTCTCATATCAATGTGTCTCGTTAAAAAAACGCTATTACTGAATATATTTATTCGTAAACAAAAGAAAAAATTAAGCAATTGGGCGTCAATTATTCGTGACTAAGACATGATTCACGCCCCTCATTAGATGCATAAATAAACATATAAAGCGTGCTCAACTTAGAGACAAAAGCGTGTCCTTTGAGCTCAGCAGACAACTTAGATGCTTGCTTCGAATCTTTTTCATGCTGCTACTCTATTATATTCAATAGACACATTTGTATGAGACTGTCTCACGGTGAAATGGGACATAAGTTGAACATTGACGTTTTAACACTTTGAAAGGAATGAATGTAATTAGTGCTAGGTTGTACTCCGTCTCATATGAGTTTTTGTCATATTCAACATATTAATTTCTAACTTGTAATGTAAAAGTAGGGAAGTACTATATTTTATGAGCTGCACCGAAAAAAATTAATTGAAAAACAAACTGTAGCATAAAAAAGTCAGTCTAAAGAATATGTACTGGATATTATAAGGCAAGCAAATTAATTTGATACTATAGAAAAGACAACCTTGTGATTCCTCCTCAGAATATATCCCACATCGAAAAGTCCTAAATATTATTTGCCTAATATGAGTTACAGGATCCAAGTATTAATCAACCAGCCACGAGATGGAGCGAATGGGCTTTGGCCTATTAGGCCTGGCCCAGGAAAGTCCCCGGGCCCCTTTCCACAGAGATGTGGGCCTGGAAACAGGTTAAATCCATGGGCTTAGGGTGGTCCTTGGGCTGAGACGTGTGTGGAGCCCTCGTGGCCACCTTCACCTGGACTAATTTGGCCGATCGTACAGTTATTCGCTTGGTCCTATGATCAACTAAACGGGGCTTACACTCTCGTGGCATTTCATTTTTCTTTTTTACTAACAGAGAAAAATCGTCGTTTATTTTTTTAATTACTTAAATCTATAAATTTTTATTGCTATCATCGTATATGGCTTTAATATTTCTTTGCGTTGTATGATTTTAATTCGGAAAAAAAATAAAATTATGAAGAATCAATCAACATTCATGATTACAATCTTAGAGAAAGATAGAAGAGGAAGGATTGAAGAAAATAAAGAATGAGGAAAAGTAGTTACAAATGGGAATGTTGAGTATCAGAAGTGATACTTTTGGTTGGAGTGTTGACTTTTGTTGATATAATCTTTGACTCTCCTTTATACCCCTCAAAATGGGAATGGATGTTAATGATTCTCATATTTGTCATCATGTCAGCTACATTGTCTTCACTTGGTATTTGTATGAGTTTGATTACACCTTGCTGAACCTTCTCCCTTGTAGAGTGGCAATCAATCTCAATGTGCTTTGTCTTCTCATGCAACACTATAAACAATTTCAATCATGCAAGCAAGGTTGTGTACAATGCAAAATGTTAACCTGCTATCAGTATAAAGTATTGCTGGTTGTGGATGGTGTATCTTCAAGTCCTTGAGGATGTAAAGAATGCATTGAAGTTCACTTGTTGAAAAAAGTCATTGCCTTGTATTCAGCTTCAGCTGAAGATCTGCTCACAGTTGATTGCTTCTTATATTTCTAGGAAATCAGTGAGTTTCCCAGATAAACAACATATTCACTTATGCTTCTTCTTGTAGAGTCACACCTAGCCCAACCAGAATCAATAAAAGCTTGAAGTTTGAAGCTACATGATGCTGGATAGAAGATCCCTTGGTTGGATTGCTCTTTATGTACCTGAGAGGTATATGAACAACAGAAAGATGGGCCTCTGTGGGCTTGCTCATGAACTGTGTTAGTGTTTGTATAGGATAAGAAAGATTAGGTCTAGTTATAGTGAGATTGAGTAATTTACCAACCAATCTTCTGTATATGGATGGGTCCTTCAGTAATGGTGAATTAGTGACCTGTGTAAAGCTTTGCTTTGAGTCCATGGGTGTGTCACACGGTCTGCTTCCAAGATAGCCAACATCATTTAATAGATCTAAGGTATACTTCCTTTGGCATAGTTTGTCACGACCACCCTTATTTAACCCAACATATTACGCATAAAAATATAATTTAACCTGTAAACCTGATATAATTTTTTTTTTCTTTTCAACAATATAACATCAACATGCTTTCACACCCAAAATAACCTGTTTCATTCATATATATATAAAGATAGCAACAAA